>PVKU01002262.1:0-106673 GCA_004027475.1 Anoura caudifer
TCCATCCCCCCTGGCTCAGAGCATGGCCACAGCTGTTTAACATATCTATGAAACCAGTTAAAGGTTATAGATATGTTAAATGACCATTCTGGAGGTTATCTGCAAAACCATTGCTATGCAAAACAACTCAATGGCCCTGCTCCATTTGTCCCTTCCCCCAACTCATACCTGTGGGGGAGGGGGTGAGGACATCTTATATTTCCCTCTAATATTTCCTGGACACCATGAGTTCTGGGCCCCATTCCAACTCCCTTTTGGGGCCCCCCTCTTGGCTGCACCCTGTTACAAGCAGAGACAGAGATTGAATCTTTACAGGCATCTTATTCAGTTGCTGACAATGTGAAAAGAAGGTGGGTTTGTAGCCTAACAGACCATCTTAAATTCCATTTTAAAATGGCCACTTTTATAAGGAGAACAAAGTAGGTAAGGGGTTTGGAATACAGGGGAAAGTTAATTAGATTAAAAAACTGCAGCATTCTCACCCTGGGTGGTGGTTTTCAGCTGTACCCCAGGTGGTGTCTTCTTCAGCTGTGTCCTATGCAGTGGTCATCTCAATCTGGAGCACAATGGCTCAGATACCATCATGATTGCTTCCATCCTGCTGAGACACAAAGGTGGAACTGCTTATGGTCTCCTGGAGTCAGGGTGGGAAATACCTTCAGTTCCTGGAAAAATAGCTTGTGCATGCATTGATTACTAAGCTTATTAGCTATTACTTAAACTAAAATTTTTCAATTTTCGATTCCCCATCATATATTGTATGGTGAGTTCACCACCCAAATTCAAGTCTCAGTCCATCACAATTAATCCCCCTTTTACCCTCTCCCTCCTTCCCCCACCCTTCTTTCTCTCTGGTAATCACCAAACTGTTATCTGTATCTATGAGTTCTTTTCTTTTTCTTTTTCACTTTTATTAATCCCTTCACCTTGTTTACTCACACTGCCCCACCCTTCTGACAGCTGTCAGTCTGTTTTCTGTATCCGTGAGTCTGTTTCTATTTTGTTTATTTTGATCGTTATACACAAGAGAATACTACTCAGCTGTAAAAACGATGGAAATCTTGCCTTTTGTGAAAGCATGGATGGACCTGAAGAACATTACGTTAATTGAAATAATCCAGCCAGAGAAGGACAAATACCATGGACATTTTTACTTTCATTTATTTATGTATTTTACAGTAATTAATGTATATAAATTATATTTACACATACTGGGATGCATGCTCTTTGTTAAACATTTTATTGTATTTTTTTCCATTGCCATTTATCCCATTTATATCTTCTTCCACCTCCACCCACCCCCTTCTCCTTGCAATCACCACATTCCATTTTTAAATTTTGTGGTATGAGGCAATGAGTCTTATTTAATTTCTGTGGAAACTATTTGTATTTGTTGTTTTAGCAGGCAATCAGCGTGGCTGAATTTGGCTGATGCAGTCTGTCCAGGTATCTGTGGGTTTTAGTTTTCATGTTAGTTCCACTTTCAAAGCACTTCCGGCGTTGTCATGACCCACATTATTATAACTCGCTCCACATGCGCACCAGACAGTAGCTGCTTTTAGGAACAGAGACATGGTCTACTTCTTTGCTTAGCATTTGAGTATGTATCTGAAAAAAAGTTAAATATTTATTTGTAAAGATATATGTATCTTTATATTCATTGCAGCATTATTTATCATGGCCAGGACATGGGAACAACTGAAGTGTCAGATGACTGGATAAAGAAGATGTCATACGTATACACAGTGGAACACAACTCAGCCATAAGAAATGATAGCACACTGCCATTTGCCACAACATGAATGAATCCTGACAGTATCATGCTAAGTGAAAAAAGTCCAATAGAAAAAGTCAAGGGCCACATGATTTCACACATATAAAACTGAAAACAACAAATGGACAAAAAAGAAAAACAAATAAGAACTCATAGACACAGACACAGTATGGTGGTTACCAGAAACGCTGGCGTTGAGGGGAGGAAGGTAGTATAGGATATATGGGCTCAAATATGTGGGAGAAAGGAAAATTTGACTTTAGGTGCTAAACACACACTGCAGTATGGAGATGATGTATTGTAGAGTTGTGCACTTGAAACCAAAATAATTTGATTAGTCAATGTCACCCCTAATAAATTTAGTTTTTTTAAATGAGGTATTTATGTAGGCTTTGAATCACCAACGTGCTCCACTGGGGTTAATCCAAGTTTGTTTTCCCTAGGTTCTCCCTTTATTTGATCTCCCTGGTACTATCTAGATCCCTTTTATGCCCTTTATCTAGAAAAATGGGATTCTTTGTACACCCTTACCCACCCAAGTGCAATTTTTTTTACTGCACCTGAACCTGGAACAATTGGCAAAAGACAGAGAGATAAAAAAAAAAATCAAAGACTTTTATCTTAATGTTTGGTAATATAGCTCTTTCAACTGAAAATGAATTTTTCCCCAATTCAGAGTTCTATGCCCTACAATCCCTGTTCACTGTCCTTTCCAAAAGAATCTTCCCCCATACCTTAAATCTGAAGTGGAAGCATCTCCAGGCACTCTCTGACCATGCTGATAATCCAACCCTGGCTTTCAGGTTGCCTTGAACCAGGCTGGGAAATAACAGAGAAAAAAATTGGAAACCTCCTTGCTCTTCAATAATATTTCAAATTCTGATCTTATCGATCTACCTGCTATCATTCACTTTTCAGAGCTCTCATGTGTGCTTTCCCATGTGCTCCGTTTAGGTTTCACAGCTGCATCCATTGGGAGAGGAAGGATGTACTGTGCTGAAGTAGTATTCTGCCTAATTATTTTATGTTTGCAACATCACTAAGCATTATTCTGGTATGAGACTCTCTGGCAGGGATTTAAAAAATCAGCCTTCATTATAAATTTGCAAAACCATAAATATCCTACATGAAACAAAGTCTTACAAAACAATTGAGCCTTGCTGGTGAAAGCACAAGGATGTTATTAATATACGTCTGAACAACGCAATACCCAGTTTTACTCAGCTATGTTATCAATTTGGAATTATTTGGAAAACCAGTTTTTAATAGTGGCTACTTCTCATCCAGAATATGTGTACCATTTAATGATTCAATGTGAATACAGTTCCCCAAACAAGAGCGAACCGCACCTTCATGCAGTTCTTGGAAAACACAGCAGGCAGGACTGAGAATTGAGAGTAACAGAAGGCTCCAACTGCTCAGACTCTGAAATCCGTAGCTGTTAGAACAGGACTAAAGGGTTTGGAAACCATTCCAAACTGTTTGAACAGCTAGAACTCTCCAATGTGGAAATTTAAAACTTAAAATTTCATATTAGCAGAATACTATATTAATAATACGTTTAAAAAAGAAATGATGAGGGCTATGTTTGTCATAATATAACTGCATCCCTGAGGCAGTAAGACGTACTAAACTTAACGAAGTATCTGTAATTCCCAAGAGTAGTTATTATCTGATGACAACTATTCACTAGATTCACTTTGCTCCTATAATAAATGTCTGTATGGTGATAGAAAATATAGCATAATTTTCTAGGAGATAAAATCAGTTTGACAGCCATCCCAGTTTGTTTCACATGAAATAATCTAACGTAAAATATTTTTGAGCCAACTAGGGTACTTCTTTTAACTTTTCTCATTTAGAAGTCAGCACCACTTTGGGGGCCTAGATGCTGCCAGTGAGCTTAACCATAGGGCTCTTTGAACTATTAACCCACAGTTGACAAGACACTGACATTAATGCCTTATTATATGAATCATTTCATAAAATTTTATAGTACAAATGTGAAGCTAGAATAAGCAGAGCCTCAATTAGCATTTCTCCTTGGAGAATAAATTGGGCTTTTGTCCTAAAGGTCATACAATTTTGCTTTCATAATACAGTACAAAGTTTTAAAACTTATTTTTGGATTATATGAGAATTCCTATTTCTAAATTTTAATTTTTTTAAATAAAGTTTGAGAGAATGTGCATTTGGTTTAGGAAAACAGACTTCTTCAGGTATTTCAAGCAGCAAAAGATGTAACATAGGGAATTACTCTTAAACTAATGTCACAAATGTTGAGGTGGGAAGGCCAAATAATCCGTAAGCCCTGTTTAAGAAATCAGGGAATGTGGATACCACTAGGAGTCACTTCAGCACAGATGAGCGCAGATGAGCGCAGATGAGCTGCCTGCAGCATCCAGCTGGGGCATTTGAAGGGGATGCCCCGAAGCTACCAGAAAACATCACATCTCCTATCTGCCAAAGCCAATGTGCTTAGTTACCACTGCTGCAGGCGCAAGCCTGGCTTCCATTTCACTTTCTAACTCTTTGCACAACTGTCTTTTAATGGAGAATTTTAAATTAAAAATTTTCAGGCAAGCTAGCTTTTCAGTCCCTATAGTATGGGCATTAGCTTTTAAGGCAGGAATTGTGATCATTACCAACAGACAATAACCTACTAATCTGCATTCATAAATACCCTTCTACTCAAAAATTTAAAAGAAAAAAATTACGCATCACCCCTTTGCCTACAGTATTAGTTTGCTATGGCTCCTACAACAAAGTACCAAAATCTGGGTGGCTTTAATAACAGTCTCCGTACCAGAGATCAAGGTTCAGCAAGGATGGCTCCTTCTGAGGGCCACGAGGGAGAATTTATTACATGTATAACCTCCCAGAAACTCCATTTCTTTCAAAGGCACTTGCTCCTTTCTATCTTCTTGATTCAAAATGGCATTGTCCATTCTAATGGCACCTTGACTTCCTTGCCTCCTTTTTCTCTTTCCCTTCCACCTTGGAAGCCATTAGGACATTAAGTTCTGGTTGGCATCAAACTCTCTTAAGAAAAAGCCTCAGGTCTATTGAGCCAGAGAACAGTTTCCTGACAAACGAAAGATAACATCTTGGCCTCAGTTGTGCTTTAGCCCCGCACTCCTCAAGGCTGATCCACCCTACTAACCATACCCTCAAAACACTAGACAGAACTACACCTTGACTGCTATCAGGACCTGATAGCGCCAACTACACCCTACCCTCGCCCTAACCAACAAGTAGAGCCCACATCCCAGCACTCCTAATCATCATGATTAATAATCTTTCCCATATATAATGTCCCCGTGAGGACCATCAGGAAGCCAAATTCTGATACCGGCTCACCTGTTCCTCTGGGCTTGTCATCATTTCCTTAGAGAAATTTTTACTTTCTTTGCTACAAACTCCTATTCATGCCTTTTTGAACTGTGTTGCTTGCAGGCAAATGACCCTTTCAGTCTGGTAACACTGCCTCCTTCTTATGGTTACCACATAAAGAAAGCTTTTACTAAGTCAACAGATGTCATAATTATCAAAGCATTTAGTAAAGGACACACATCAATTTCTCATCTTAAGTCTCTTATTTTCAACCCTCAATTGATACCCGCTTTTGGATAATAGGGGTCAGTTCAGCCTTGGAAGGAAAAATTCATGTAGTTGAGTCCGTATAAATACCTTCATAACTACCACCATTGTTACATTGTTCATGAGCTTATTGAACATATGCTACGATGGCTGAGAAAGAGCCTGGTTTTCACAGAGTAAGTCATCTTTCCCACCTGATGATTAAAGAATTAACCAGTATTGAGTAGTTAGAACACAAACTTCTTTAATGCTGTACCCTTTCTGTCAGATTCAGTTACATACATTTTTGAAGCTTTGCACTAATAAATTCCTTCTAATTTTTTCCCTCTAAGAAACCCATCATTTAGCCAGGCTATTAACCACTTCAGATCATGCAGTATAGATCCACATAGCCGACAACCTTTTCTTTAGGCAAAATGCACCCCAGATATACAAACAGGTCTGTACTTTGGGAGGATTTCTTCCTTATTGTCTTTCACATCCATTGTGGATTGAGGGCACTGTAGATTGGTGGAACAGATCACTTCAAAAAATGCTAACATTTTAAATGTATTCCAAATGTTTTCCTCAACACCTGAAAACATGCATGTCTTTCTAGATTTGAGAGAAATGTGCAAATGTCTTCTATTACACATGGATGCCGATGTATTTTCTTTCATTTCCTGGGGTATCTACGTTAAATTAATTGTTGCTATGTCATTGATGCAGAGCCACTAAAAACTCTACAAATGTACCATCAATCAGAGCCTGTGCATTGCTAAGCACTTTTGTCTCAGGTAATGATTGTTAGTCCAAAATCTACCTTGTATTATGCTAAAATCATGATGCAGACATTTTAATTTGCATTTATGTCTATGT
The DNA here is from genome assembly GCA_004027475.1 of Anoura caudifer. NCBI lineage: Eukaryota > Metazoa > Chordata > Mammalia > Chiroptera > Phyllostomidae > Anoura > Anoura caudifer. The sequence continues at coordinate 6,233 of PVKU01002262.1, forward strand.
ATTGTCAAATGTATATTTTGATTTTTATGAATAACTCAATTTTAAGTAGTTCTCTTTTATCAAGCATCAAATTAGATTTTGCTTTATTATTGATGTATGTCTTAAACAAATAAGTTGAATTTCATTTATTTGTGTTATCTATATGTTTAACTTTAGTTTTGTGAATTTTTGTTTCCTTTTAAATTTATGTTTTTTATTCTGTTGATATTTTACTCATTATTTTTTTCAGTTTTAATGATATAGCATATCTTCTTGGTTTTTATCACAGAACGCAAAATTGGTTTAACACATGAAAATAAGTAAATGTACCTTTTCATATTACAAGACTAAAAAAATAAATTAAAACCTGTATTTTTAATATATGCCACAATAATTTTTGGAACAATTTAACCTACATTTATGATAATAACTTTATACCACATCTGGCAGATAAAAAAACATGTCTGACAAAATCTAAAGATAATATTATATGTCATAGTGAAGACTTGGTGCTTTTTTCACCTAACGGGGAAGTAGTCAAAGATGCCCAGTCTCACTAGTTCGGTATTGTAGTGGAGGGTCTAACAAAAACAGAACAATATGCAAGGAAAGATTTCTGGATGCCGGTTCAATGTGTAAGGAGCTTGGAAGTTGCCACTTCATTCTAACAATAAAAAGCTGAACACACTAAAAAAATTAACAACTTTTCTAGGATCCATAAAAAAGATGAGGACATAGGAAATCACTGAAGAGATGATCAGGCCAATACAGAGAGTCATGGCTTACTTGAGTGAAAACTAATGAGAGGAATCTGCCTTAGATTTACTGCAGAAGTAGGAAAACCTGAACTGTGATTGTTGGAGGCTCAGTGTGGACAACTCTGAGAGCAGAAGTTTCTATGAGAACCCAGTCATTGGTGTTTCCCAACCATCGTGTAAGATTTATCTCCAGGGTGTCAACCAAATTCTCACATTAAGTATCAAAGAAAAATCTCTAATACTTTCATCAGGGAGAGAGGGAGAGAAAACATTTGAAAATATACAAGAGTACCCTGTCCTTCCTAATAATGCCTGCAATTCTGGAAAAACTTCTCAACTAGAGCCCTTATCAGAGTCTAAGTCACACGTGGGAAGAAAGACACTCAACTCCAGGCAGCTCTAGCTTTCTCTTGAGAAGAGTAATACCCAACTCCAGCCTACTCTAGCTTTCCTATTCCATCTGAAGGCAAAGAAAAAACTGAGAAACACTTGTGAAGTTTAGTCCAGAAGTATAGGCTCACTTAATGACGTTGAGCTAATTGTAGGACTACGGATTGTTTTCCCTCACCCTTATCTCACTGCTACATGATTAAAAGACCATTTAGAGTAGATACTTTTACCCAGTACATGATGTCTGGCTATCAACAAAAAATTATAAAATATTTATAAAGAAGTAAAAATAATAATAATACATTTAAAGAGACACAGCAAGCATCAGAACCAGACATGGGAGGAATTTAAAACATCTGTGATTAATATGCTAAGTGATCTCATAGATAAAGTAGATAGCATCCAAGAACAGATAGGCAATATAAGCAGAGAAATGAAATATGTTGAATACGTTAGGTTAAATAAAAGATTCTCAGTCTGTGTTACATTAAATCTATTCATATCTGTTGACAACAAACAACTTTAATTTTTTAAAGAAATTTAAATATGGGAATGAGGAAATGTAGATAAATGCATTTCACATATTAGTGTATAAATAAATATATAGTTGTTTGCCCATTTATTCATCCAGTTTTTTGGGGGGAGTTACAGAGGTTGATTATTAAATCTTTATCAGATATATGGTTTGTAAATAGTTTTCTCCAAATCTATAGGTATATTTTATTCTGTTGATTGTTTTCTTTGCTGTTCAGAAGGTTTTTGGTTTGACATAGTGTATGTAATAATACATACATACAAAGGAATCTTATTCAGCTTTAAAAAGGAAGGAAATCTCACTACATGTGATAATATGGGTGAACATGAAGGACGTTATGCTAAATGAAATAAGCCACGCACAGAAAGACAAATGCTACATGATATTACTTACACAAGTGATCTAAACCAGTCAAGCTCAACTAACAGAGAGCAGAGCGGCTGCAGGGACGAGGAAATGGAGAGGTGTTAGTCAAAGCATGTAAAGCTTTTGTCCGAGAGATCTACCAAACCACACAGAGCCTGGAGTTGACAGTATTTATTAGAAACAGAAACTTTTGCTAGGATGATAGATCTTATATTAAGTGTTCCAATGATAATTATTATTAATAATACAACAATAACTATTAATAAATAAAGAGGGCAGGAGGAAAGTTTTGATTTTGATGGTTATGGGTATGGCATAGATTGTAATGATAGTTTCATAGATACATACTTATTTTTTAACTCATCAGGTGCATACATTAAAAAGCACAGTTTATTTTTTGTCAATCACATTTCAATAAAATGGTTTAAAACAAGAAACATATATTTGTGAATACACATATATTTCAATTAAAATAAAATATTTATAAATAAATAAATGAACTCATAGACAAAATATTTCAGAATAATAATAAATTATTACAGAAGATAAAATAAACACTTTATTAAAGATACAACTATTTCAAATATCAATGTGTCAATTTTTTATAACATGTAACCTAAAAAATTTCAGAATTTCAACAATAAATTGACAAATATATGATATGACCATAAATAGAAAATTGAGCATGCAATTTTAGAAACAATATGAAACAGACAAAAAAGCATAGTTATAAGATGATTTGAACAATATAATTTTAAAAGTTATTGTAATGAATTGGTATAGATCCATTTAATTGGGTAACAAAATTCAGAGACAAATTTTTCTTGAGGATTCTTTTGAATTGTGCACAGTAGTTAGGAAAAATAAATATCAGGATATTTTTAATACATCCAATAATACATTTAATGAAGCATACATTGAATAATTACCTGTGATGCAGTAACAGTAAGTAAGGTTGTCTATTGTTGTTCCTGAACCCAGGAGGTAAATCCACAGTGAAAGAATATGCACACAGAAGAGATTATTGAATATTTAATTTTCCCTATGTACCTAACTTAAAAAATTTCATGACATTTTAAGAGTAAAGATAGCCCCGTGTTTTGTTATCAAATTTTTCTGCTCCACATTTATGCATTATTATGGTCTTAAACAAAACCCAGTACTGACAAATTACTTGAATAAAACACAAAGAAGGTAGCATTTGGATGAACACAACCCTCTGTTTTCATGGACACCCTTTATCCACTACCACTATATACCTTGGAAAAAAATAGAAATGCCATTGACTACCACATACTCTCTAAATATTTGCTGAGATATATAAAGAAATATAAATACAATTAAGTGTATTCAACCAGTCTGGATTACTATTAACTGACTCATTCCTTTTTGTTTGCACTTCCATTTTTTGCTGTGAAATGCTAAGTGAGGACTACTTATTTACATTAAATATCAATCTTATTACAATTTTTCTATGTTAGGCTGTACATTTTTATTAAGTCTGTTGATGTTACTCTTAGAAAACCAATGTTTAGCTAAAATCAAATATATTTATGATTTTTTTATTGCAAGTTTAATTACTGATTCAAGCATTAATTCTTGATTTCCTGTCATGAAAAGAGTTAATTCAGTTTGGCCAAGTTCCTGACAGTTTTAAGGCGCATTTTACTAAGAAGACTTTCCTAAATGTTTTAAAACTGTTTAATTTAGACTTTTCAATCCAATTCTAAATCAATTTCTTTTCTTTTAGCAGCTTGAGAAATGTGATCTCAAGTGAATGTAAGCAGATATTCCTATTAAAAAGAAAGATTAAAATGTGACATCTATTTAATTCTACATGTTTGCATTGCTTAATGTTAAGTATTATTAAGTAAAAAATGTAAAATCACCTAAGTTCTTTTATCCCATGCTTAGTAATGGCTTTATTACTTTTATATTTATTAAGGTTATGAAATCATGTCTTCCTTTATTGAAAAGCTACTGGGTTGTTGTGCATATATAAGGATATGGCTTAGTTTAGTCACCTATATTTATTCACTTCTTTATAATTCATTACTTCATTATATTTTTGGACTGTGCCTATACTATGAATAATTTTTTCCTCATGACTATTTGGTCTAGAATGAAACAGTTTTCTCTCTGTAAATTTATTTGCATTTTGTTGCATTGCAGTATAAAGTGTGCTCTCAACTACCATCTTACAGATTGACCATGTATAAGTTAATATTCCCAATAAAACTTAACAGAGTTTATTTTAATGTAAAAAACTACAAATAATCTAATTTTAAGAGTCAAGAGAATTTGAAACATGGTTTAGAAAGACAGATATTATTTATCACTACCTAAATATTTGAACCTAGGTATATTGGTGTCAAACTATACAATCTCTAAAATAAGGATGTTGAATTTTGATTGTCATTCATCAGAAAAGTCAGGTTACTATAAGTATGAAATTATGAAAATTTATTTCATTATACTCCTTTTTTAAAAAATACAGTAGAGCCCTGGCTGGTGTAGCTCGGTGGATTGAGCTCAGGCCTGTGAACCAAAGGATCGCAGTTCGAGTCCCAGTTAGGGCACATGCCTGGGTTGCAGGCCAGTTTCCAGCAGTGGATGCACGGGAGGCAACCACACATTGATATTTCTCTCCCTCTCTCCTTCTTTTCCCCTCTAAAGGTAAAATAAATAAAATATTTAAAAAATACATTAGAGTTTTATTATCTTAACAAGATAATCAACTTGAATAATGGAACAAAAAAGGACATTGTTTGAATCGATGAATAGTCTTCATACTATGTCTCATAAATCATATGTATATGTGTGTATATCTACTCATACATATTACATATGTCTTGTATTTCATATATATACATGCATGAATATATGTACATATAGATATTGACCATACTGGCATAAATATAGTATAGGTACAGATAGTCCACCTCATGTATACTGGACTTACTGATGTGCTTTACAAAACTACAGAAAAGGGTAAAATAACTTTAATGAAAAAATGAATGAAAAACTTTTCAATGAAAAAATTAAATAACTTTAATAATGAAAACAAATGGCAACCCTACCTTGGCCATGTGGTCTATGTTAATGTATATGTCCATAACATGTAACCCCAAATGTCATATGCTGAGCCTAGCACTGCACCTCTGTGATATTCTTCCTCAGAAGTATTATCCCTGGTCCATTCATGAGAAAAACACCAGAACAGCCCATATGGAATGTAAACCTGCAAATTGGGTTCCACACTCATTAATACTGCCATGGATACAAGAAATAAGAAAAGCTGAGGAATAATTTTCAGCCAGAGGAGACAGAGGAAACAGACATGCCGTCTGAATTCATTGTGTTATCTTCTATTGAATCTTGGGACAGAAAAAGGACAGTAGTAGAAACACTAGAAAAATTTGAATCTGAAGTCTGGGGTTCAGTTGATAGCAATGTACCAATGCTGTTTATCAGCTTTTACAAATGTATCATGTTTATGAAAGATGTGGCAATATGGGAAACTGAGTGAGGGACATAAGAGAAGTCTGATCTAGTCACAGCTTTATTTCTAATCTAAAGTTATTATAAAATTATTTTAAATTTTAAAATGAGAAATAGATTTTCTCAGGCAAAACAAAACCAGAGGCAATTTACTGAAATCAATCTTACTCTTTAAGAAAACTTAACTGAATTTTCTGGGGTAAAAGGAATATGACAAAGATCAAAATAGGATCCCCAGTCAATATAAGCAGCCTAAACTATTTCACACACATTTAATTACTCTAAAAGACAGCATACATAAAAGTGACATGTCTGATAACACTGAAAGAAGGACATAGAACTGAAAATTTGTAAGATTCTGCACACAAGAAGCACTATAATATCACTGCAAGGGAAACTAAGGTCATTTACAATATATATTGTAGACCAATGGTTGATTACTAAAGTATGTTAGAAGCATGTTTATTATATAAGCCAACAAAGCAGCTTAAGGTATCATAATATATGTTTAATTAAATTGAGAGAAGACAGCTCTGGCTGGTGTGGTTAGTGGATCGAGCACTGGCCTCCGAACCAAAGGGTCACTGGGTCCATTCCCAGTCAGGGCACATGCCTGGGTTGCAGGCCAAGTCCCCAGTGCCGGGCACATGAGAGGCAACCACACATTGATGTTTCTCTCCCTCTCTTTCTCCTTCCCTTCCTCTCTGTCTAAAACTAAACAAATAAAATCTTTCTTTAAAAATGAGAGAAGACAGATAAAGAGGGAAAAAATGAACAAATGGCAGATGAAAAAACAGGTAGAAAGAGGATAATAGCTTTTAATCCAACCCTACCAATGGGCACTTCAGAGTTTACCAATCCAAACACGCCAGGTAAAAGACAGAAATTGTCAAATGGGATAAAAAATCAAAACCAAACTATCTACTAACTTTAAAAACCTACTTAAAATACAAAGACAAGTGAAAAATAAAGGGGTGGGTATATACGTATTTGGATTTGAATTTGTATATATATATATATATACACTAACCACAACAGCACTGTGATAGTTATCTTAAATTTATGCAGGGGACTTCAGAACAAGGAATGTTCTTATACTTAAAAAGGAACATATGTATAGAACTTTAAGAAAACATATTCTAAATGTATATGCAACCAGAAAATGAGCTTAAAATGTATAAAATAAATAAAGTGGTAGATAAATCAAATCTCCTTTCTCAGATAATATTTAAGTATATGGGATATTATGGTGTTTAATAAATATATATGCATATTTGACCTTTGTTCCTGTTTCTAGAGCAGGGCTGCTAAAACCTTTAGAATTTCCCTAAGCCCAACAAAGACACAACAACGTGCCTTTTGTTATGTTAATGAAGTGACTTTTGGACTAACTCCAAGAATGAGACCTAGTTGCCAGGAGACCTAATCGTGTGATTAGAGGGTTGGAACTTTTAGTTCCACCCTTGTGACCTGGAAGCAGGGAGCTAGAGCTTAAATCAATTGCCAATGGCCAGTGACTTAACCAAGCATGCCTGTGTAATGATGCCTCCATAAAACCCCGAAAGACAGGTTCAGAATGCTTCCAGGTTGGTGAACACGTGGAGGTGCTGGAGAATTGCTTGCCTGGAGAGCAAATGGAATAAAACGCCTTTCCCCATACCTCCCCTGTGCATATCTTCCATCTGGCTGTTCCTGAGTTACATCCTTTCACAATAAACCAGTAATCTAGTAAGTAAAATGTTTCCCTGATTTCTGTGAGCAGCTCCAGCAAATTAATCAAATCCAAGGAGAGTGTAGTTGAAACCTCCAATCTATCGTCAATTGGTCAGAAGCAGAATGAGCCTTTGAGGTATGTGTGTGGGGCGTAGCCTTGTGGGACTCAACCCTGTTGAATCAGATGCTATCTCCAAGTAGAGAGTGTTAGAATTGAGTTGAGTTTTAGGACACCCAGCCGGTGTCAGAGAGTTGCTTGGTGGTATGGGAAACCACTCCCCTTTGGAACTTCCAAATTGGAAATGGTCCAAAGTTGTTATACTGTTTTTCTTGATTAATGATATACATGAACCAGATATATATCTTAAAGAGTTTCAACTTTAGTGGTTTTGATAAAGAAACTCAAAATACCACTAAGGTAATTATTCTTCAGTCATAGACAAGTAAAGGAAATGCTTAGTTCCCCTATTGGAGCTACCAAGTAAAGAGTTTCTGGGTTGCTTTGGAAAGTTCATGGTGTGTAACCTGCCTAAATGCTTTAATAGAGTGGGGTTCCTTTTTGCTGTGAAACCACAAATCAGTTAACGTCTCTGTATTTTATAATTTCAGTAAATTTTAAGTAAAGCATAACTATACCTAGCTTAATTAATCTGAGTAAAGTGAAATTATGAAACACTAAAATTTATGATTATTTGCATTATTTATATTGTGAATGTTAATATTATTTAATTAGTTCCTTAACAAGACAGGTAAATAGAAAAGACAAGTAATACTGCAAATTGATAGCTTCATGGTTTTAACCACCATTTATTAATATAATCTAAGACTACCAAATATGCCCTGCCAGGCGGTCTTCCCTAAATTGTAGTCACACCCAAATACCAGTGCAAAGTTAATAAGCAGAAACCTTATTTACAATAAAGCTGAGAGGCCAAAGGGAGACTCTTATGCACCACATCTATCGCATAGCCCAACAGGTTCTCCTAACGTCTCTACAAAAGTCCCTCTCCTTTGCTTCTTGGAACTTGTGCATAGTTCACCCATGTCCTGAATTGCAATTATTTATTGTTCCTGAATAAACTTAATTTTGTTGAAGAAACATCTGGCTGGTTGTTTAATGTCAATACCAGCCTATTGTTTCCACTTAGATTTCCCTTAGGGATCCATATCTAACACTGCTAAAACCCCCATCAAATCACCACCCCACCGTAGACCTCCCACCCTCCTTATAACGGAATGATCAGGCCAAGATTGCTCAGACAAGGCAGGGGTTAGGGAGAAAAACCCAAGGCAGAATTGAAGATTGGAAGAGGTTTGCCCTCCTAGTAAGGGAGGGGATGCCAAGGTAGGCAGATTGCCCCAAAGGCAACTATAAATACTTATAACTATAAATAAGCCAACATGTGTTGCTCAGACAACCAAGCAGCCCAGGCCTTGCCAGCCTGGAGGGATGTAGGGAAAGCTACTGCCTCAGGCAATGTCACTTAGCAGTGCAGCTACTAGGAGGAGGGACAGAGAGGCAGAGCTAAACTCTCCAGAGGGACACCTGAAAGGGTTTAGGAAACACCAAAGGAACAATCAATGCAGCTCCTGACACAGGCTGCACAGAGCCTGCCTGAGCTGTGGGTCTGGATGCCTCACCCAGGGCGACTGGAAACTTTGCTCCCTTACAAAGCATGGCAACCAGAGGAGGGACAAAGGCGAACATGGCTGACATTAGCCCTCATTGGTAGAAAGGGTGGGCACTCCCACTGGCTTCCGGCTTGTGTGGGATTTTGGGAGAGGACATTTGAAATGAAAGTGGGCAGAAGCTGCACTTCTGCTTTGCCCTACACATGTGGGAGGAACAGACACCAGGACCACTTGGGGCTAAGACTCCCACACGGTTAGAAGCCAGCTCTGGGAGGCACAGTCTCACAATGGGATGTGTACCTCAACAGGTGCCAGCCCTTGAGAAGCTACAACCCAGTACAACATGACACATGGCTCCTGGACTTCTTCCACTCTCTCAGAGCAGGGCACAGAGGCTGAGAGCAGCACACGGAGGCCTGAGCTGGGAAGTTCCTTGTGGATGGAGCTTCGCTTGCATGACCATCTGGAGTGATCCAGCAGTGCACCCCAGAGAGAGAGAGAGATAGAGAGAGCAAGCTGTTGCAAGGTGTTGGCGACTCTGGCACCAGAGGGAGAGAGAGCCTGGAGCTGTAGAGACAGGGACTCATTTGAGTAACAACCTTGGGCTACAGATAAGCAATAATGGGGAACTCCTGAACATCGATTTGGACTTTAATTGTCCTGGGAGTGGCTGGTTTTCTGTGCATTTCAGGAGAAGTAGGCTCCATCTGCTTGGAGCAGGAATACTCCCAGCCCCCTCAAATTGGGAACCCTGTTAATAAAAATTTATTTCCTCCTCCACAAATCTTGTTATACATATACATAGTGATGAGTGGCTGGACCTCAAACTGCCCAGATACAACCTCAGTAAAGGGCAACCCCTGCTTTCCAGATTCTGGAGCTCAAATTCTTGGAGTCATTCTGGAATTTATCTAGACACTATATTCTCTTTAGCTCCAAATCTAGAACTCTACCACATCTCATTGCTGAGACACTACAAGCAAAGACACTAACTTTTCAACCTGAATTATTGTAAAAGTGCTGTAACTTTTCTCCTTACTGGTTAGCTAGAATGATCCTTTTCTCATACATATACCTTAGATCAGAACTCTGCTCCAATGACCCACCACACTCAGATTAAAAGTTAAAAGTTTTCTATGCCCTGCACAGACTTACACAATCTGGCCCTGCATCGTCATTGGGACATCATTCCCTATTTCTCTCCCTCCAACTCACCCTGTACCACAAACCTAGCTTCCTTTTTGTGAATCTAGGTCTCCTATCTGAGTTTTTGTACTTGTTTTGCCTTATTTCGCCTGGAGCACCCGACTTCCAGGTAGTCACAGGACTTAGCTTAAATGATCCTCCTACCCAACTCCTGAAAAATGTCAACACCCCTTTCTGCTGCCCTATCCCCATTCTCTTCATATTTTTCAATGACAGGTGCCAACAGACTCGCTTTGTGTTTTCCTACCAAATTTATTTTACTAAGTAAATAGCTTATTTATTTATTTATTTATTTATTCACTTACATTTTGTCTATTTTCTTCACTGCATTACATCCTCTAGATTAAAAGAGGGCTTGACACATAAGAGGTAACTAACCAATTTCTGTTGACAATTTAAATGAGGTCCAGGTCTATTCTATATGAATATGCTTGATTTTCATAAAAATATTTGAAATTCCTAAAGCCTGTGTTTCTGAACAGAGATTCAGGTCCTGAAAACTTTTTTCTTTTTGAATTTTGTTCCTAACATGTTTAAATATTTGAAGATAGATAACCACTTACCATGTTTACTTTGTTTTTAAAAAATGTGAGTAGCTATTTTTTTGAAGTATGTGCTTGACAAGGCTCTGGTTATTATAGCAGCAAATAAAAAATGAAATTAATACAACATTTATCTACCTGGACCAAGCATTGAAAAAAGAAAGAAAAAGATACTATTAGAAGAACACTATCAACAAAAATGCACGCATTTTGTTTGGAATTTTTTAAGTGTAGCAAGAAGACACAATAGAAGTTGATCTGATCCTAGGATAAACAGGGTCAAATAAAACTTAGAATTAAATGTTGAAATAATTCAGAGGTATCAATAACTTTACACTTTACACTTTGCCCAGTGACCAAGACAGGCTCAACATTCCCCGTAACTAAACTTGACAGGTTTCTTCTTTGCATGGGTCCCTGGTCTTCCTGTACTCAGAGCATTTACTTTAGGAAACTTGCAACTGCAATTTGTTTCTCTACCCCTTTGGGATGTAAATCTTCTACAATTCAGGGGTGTCTTTCTCCAGGAGCTGGGAGCCATCCATTTGAAATGTAATCATCCAGAAAAACAGCAACTCTGTCTCCCAGCTTAACTTCCTTAAGCACCAATTAGCAAATACAGATGGCCTAATCACACCGAACAACCTGCCCTGTGAGTCCTCTAGTATTTTCCGCTTGCTCACCCAGTACTCAAAATGTCTCCCATCTTTTGCATGCATTCCTTTTCAATTATTTGATGAATTTCAGTAAATAAAAACATAATACTACTAACTATTGTGAATATGCTGGAGTTTTGATCAGTTGGAAAAATCAGAATAAAGGCTTGATTTGCAAATTGTTTGTTAAATATGGTTTTAAAATGAGTTGGTTATTTTGCATAACACAAAGGTCACTACAGGGTCCCTCCCTATTATGAGCTTACAGCATTTAAGGAATTTTTGTTTTAGTGAAAACAATTTTTTTCATAAATTTTCTTATTTCTAGATTTTGAGAGGTAATTTTGAAGTGTTATGCTCTCTAATATTAGAGATTTACTTATATTGTCTGTTTTACATTTACAGCTTTTTAAAAAATAGTATACCTGTTTCATTTGGAATTTATCATATTAAGGAACAGTTATATATTTTTTAATATAGCTCTCTAGTTGTTCCAATACCACTAAATAAAAAGTCCATCTTTCCTTCTCTAACCCCCCAAGAAGGGGTTAGCCATTTTTAAATGAACTTTATAAATAGCTGTACTATCTTCATAATAACACCTAATGACATTTTTATTGGCACTACACTCAAAAAAATATTAATTAACCTAGAAAAAAGTGATGTATTTAAGATACTGAATTTTGATGCAAAGTCATAGTATGTGTCTTTAATTATTCAGGTGTAATCTAATGTATTTTATTAGTATTTTATACTTTTGTCACATATACTTTGGAGATTTTCTGTCAGCTTAAAAATCACTGCTATTCCTCCATTTGCTCTAATACAATAGGTTTGCTCTTCCATTACATCCAAGTTTTTTTTATTTTTTATTTGTATGTTTGATGAGTACCAACATTTGTAAGTTAAATCCATAACCTGTTATTTTACTAAATTAATATTTATTGTAGTAATTTTGCAAGTACTTCTTTGAACTCAAGTACTAGGTCATACAAAATGAATGCAATGTTTTAATTATGTTTTTTTCAATACTTATGCATTTAATTGTTTTCACATTTTTCTAATTGTATTGACTTAAATATCCAATAATCTTTTATTTTTTAAAGATTTTATTTATTTATCTTTAGAGGGGAAGGGAAGGAGAAAGGGAGGGGGAGAGAAATATCAATGTATGGTTGCCTCTGGTGCCTCCCCTGCAGGGAACTAGCCTGCAACCCAGGCATGTGCCCTGACTGGGAATCGAACCGCGATACTTTGGTTCGTACGCCCACGTTCAATCCACTGAGCTACACCAGCCAGGGCCAGATAATATTTTAACGTATCTGAGAAATCATGGATATGTTTCCTTGTTCCTGACTGTATGATACTCCCATTTATATTTTATATATATTATATGATTTTTTCATACTTAGAGATTATTTACCTCTGCTTATTACATTTAAAGTTATAATCAGAATCTGTATCTTATTTTATCAAATTATTTTTCTATATCTTTGGAAAGATTAAATTATTGCTTTTTAAATCTGTTGATGTGGAGGATATTTAAATTTCTGTTTGTTCATAACATTGTTTTTAATGTTACATTGAATTTTTGTTGCTATTAATACAAAGAATGATTTTGCACTGTTATAACTTTCTGGAGTATGTATATATTAAATAAGTAAAGATTTTTTTCCCAAATATTGCTGTGGATCTCTTAAAATAGAAACCACTTAATTTGGTTATTTTCTACTATACTGTTATGAGAGACATTTTTGTTTATATTCTTAAAATATCTTCATCCTTCAGTTTCCATATTATTGAACTTGAATACTTGTACAACTGAATTATGTATACCATATTTTAGTCTAAACCTTCTTTCAAATACATTGGCTCATAAGAAGGCAATGTAAAAGAATATTTTCATGCATAACAAGCAAAACTCTTTATTATAATACATATTTTCTGTCTCTTTGTGATTTTTCTCTTTTATATATGTGAAAATTTAAATATTTGTAGATAAGGGTGTATAACTTCAATCATATTATGTATTTTTATAAAATAAATGATTAAATCTAAGTCTGGAAACAAGTTGGGTTTCTATATAGATGTACAAAATAATAAAGCTAGTTTACCTTAAGATAGGAGACACACACGTACATTGCAAATGCTTTCAAATATGGTGCATACTCATAGATAGTAGGCTTGAAATAATGGATGATCCCATTGGTAGAGAAGTAAAGCGCTTTCTTTTCTTTATCAGTATAATTTAAATTAAGGGAAAAAAGAGCAATGTGTAGCATTGCAGCTTGTTTAAACTAACAAGTAGTTGAGGGAGAAAGCATCTCATCTTGAAGAAAGTCTTTATCTCGGTGGTTCAAGCAGACATGGAACTGAATTGTCATCCATACCAGTCTGTTTGTTGGTGATATCTACAGCATCCGTCACCCCAGTATACTAGATGAAGAAATTGGCATTTACCGTAGACCATCAAAAAGGACTGCTATGTGAATTCAGAGAAAAAAATCCCCATAGAGGTTTATAAACATTATTCAGAATAATTTGATGAAGGAAAATGTGAGCATAGCCTCTAGAGGTAAATTTAGATAAATATTTTAGTGTTATTTTGACATCATTATTATATAAAGATGGGTATGGTCTAGGGAGACATGAATAGCATAATACAAGTTAATGGATTTTTTGAAATGGCTAATAGCTGCATAATAATGTGATTTCAAATTATATTGCCAATGATCTAACAAATTTCACTAAATTATGGTGATTTGTAAATATTTGTATTTTCATAAGTATTAATTATGAGTAATAGATTAAGGTGGCAGAAACAGATTTTATTTTACACCAGCTGTGCTGTGTTGTTTATACCAAGAGAAGAGAACTATGGTAACAAATCAGATTTCCCCAAAGCATACAGAAAATGAATCTCTTTGTTAAGAATGTCAAGTTTAATTTAACATTGCTGTTGCAGTGTATGACTTTTCAACATGTATTTACTTGGGGCTTTGTAGCAGCTACCTGGATCAACTCCAATGCCTAGTGAGCTAAAATCTGGCTTGCCTAAGGAATGAGTCCAATGTATTCAAATTTAACATACAACATACACATTCTTCTAAATAGAGTTAAACGGTTGAGAGCTGTTTGCATGATGAACTTTGATTCAATTTCGAAGAAGTAATCATGTGTATTACTTGGGGCCTATCACAGTAGTTCAATGTTTTCCTTCCTTTTCATTGAATCGCCTTCCTCTTCATTAAATATCATCCTTACTCACTCTATAGAAATAATAAACCATGCTTGAAACATCTGGAGCTGTACTACCTGACAATTTACCTAGCATCATCACAAGTTGATTTATTTTTTTTTTTGTATATTTGACACCTTTTTTCCATACCATTAAAGAGAAAAAGTTTTACTTTCAGTACAAAAAATATTGTGTTATAACCTAATTAATTAACTAAAGTAATCCCTGATAGCTCAGGGAAATAATAGGTCTTGCACATTATCACAGCGTAAGTGCGATAAATAATAAGTTATCAATAATCCAAAGTTACTGCCACTAAAATTCTTTTAATGTTAAAATACTTTTATCATTCAATCTGACTGTAAAACTTTTCTAATTTAAAATATCTTGATATTTTTTGTTTTGAAATGAACATGGACTTATTGCAGGATATAATATTTAACATTATATATTCATCTGTAAGTGATGTGAAAAAATAACCCTCTTAAAAACAAACAACCTTGAAATTTAGATCCTCTATATTTCCATCCATGTAGAGAAATATGGATTGGAAGAAATATATAATATTTTTACAATGTATTTTCCCCTCTGTTTTGATTTTTGTCTCATTGTTCTAATGACCCCCAATTCTGGCTCAGTGTAGTGCTCATCATAGAATTCACAAACATTGCAAACTCCAGGTTACTCCAAAGCCTTCTCACAATATAAAAATGCCAGGACGTCCTTTTTGGGAAAGACTGAAATCCAGTCTGATATTTGAGCGGCAAGCTGTTATTCTCCCAGCTTCTTTTCAGAATGTCAAAGAAGCTGAGATCTAGAGAGGTAATTCTTTGACTTAACATATAGCCATAATCATTATACCTACCATTCAAAATAATAGAATCCTCAAACTTTAATAATCCTACATTGAATTTTACAAATTAGGAGATACATTGTAAGTAACAACCTTCACAGTGTAATATTGTGGATAACAGAAAACTACTCAATGTCAAATATCTTATTCATCTTATTAAAATTGTATCAAAAGAAAGATTTTTAATTAAAGTAAAGTAAGTAAATATAGTAAGTTTTAGTAAATAAGTAAATATAGTAAATAAGTAAGTAAATATAGTAAGTTTTATATAAGTAAATATAAGTAAGTTTTATATAAGTAAATATAGTAAGTTTTAGTAAATGCCAGATAGACATTTAAGTAAATATAGTAAGTAAATATAGTAAATATAGTAAGTAAATATAGTAAGTTTTAGTAAATGCCAGATAGACTAGATTAGACTACAAAAGCACTGGATACTAAAAGACAGAAAAGATGTGCATAAAAATTAACAATAGAACCACTGAAGGTAAAGTGTCGCAAAACTATTTTTACTTCTTTTACAATTTGCACTAGACTGACCTACATTCAAATAATAGATATTGTCAACAAACATGTATATAAAAATGGGTCTATTCCTACTGATGTATACTTTCTACAGCATACTCTGCAAAAATATTGAAGCAACTATTTTAAACCACAGTGTTATGAGAAAATAATGGTTCAGTATTTTGTCTGGCAAAATTATGTTACAATAAACACGGATTTGGTGTCCTGGATTGGGAAATGACTTTATTTCCTGCTGTGAAACTCAGAAGATGCGGTTCATGATATCACGTTTTAGGCTCACATTTTGTATTGCTTTGTCAGAATGAGAAGCAGTAACTGCAGGCTTGGGAGATCACGCTGCTCTGCCCTTCTGGCTTCAAATAAGCTCAAGATGAGGAGTAAATAGCAATATGAAAAAGCAAAACATCCAAGGATTATTATATGGAACATTTACTAGATTTTCTCTGGTTTAAAAGGCATGACTGTCTTTGGAATATTTAAGATTAAATAAAAGATATGTAAATGAATTTGAGTTTATTGAATGTATTTTTCAGCATTGTTCTAATATTAGTCATGGAAGTCTATAACAAACAAATCTTTTCTCCCTGTTCTGCCTCATGCCTTGAGAAATGCAATTTCTTGAACAGGTAGTCTCCATCTCATGACGACTTAACTTGCTCTTTTTCCTTTATGAATGTAATTCACTTAATAAAATGTTGCCAGGTTCCAACAGCCAAAAATATATCAAAGGTGTATTAAATGTTTTAAATAAGTCTATTTTCTTGATGCTGCATTATGAAGCATTTTTATAATCTATATATTCCATACTACATAACATATTAATCTTCAATATTTATTTCACTGCTCTAATGACCTAAATAAATCAATAACATGCCTCAAAATATTTCTGCCCTCTGAGAAATATTACAATAGACATTGTGACATTTATTTCTCTTAATTTGTATAAAACTATTATGTTTCATGTATTATTACAAATAAAGTTTCTCTGTGGAATCAATGACAGTGATTATCAAGAAGGATTTTTAAATAGCAACAAGTCAAGGATGAGCAAATCTTGAAGATAAGAGTGTTGAATAAATGTTCTTGATGAAACTGATTCCTGCTTCCAAAGTAACATTCCTTGATCTTTAGTGAAAGAGCAGGAAAAGAGAACTAAAATGGAAATATTATTATTCACTATACATTGACAGAGCATCTGCTAAATATAAAGTGCCCAGGAAGAGAGGCTGTACCTGGTGCATATTTGATATGAAAAATTGTCTGAGGTTACCACAGAGTTGTACCCTTTGTGGATGGTCCAGTGTTGAATAGGTATATCCTCAGGCTCCTGTAAGTGAACAACAAAGGGAATGCAAATTGTTACCATTTGTACAATATCTTTCTCCAGATAGTAAGACCTTTATTTTGGACTTCTGATTATTTTTTCTGTTTTTAAAATAAAACAGTACTAATTCCTTTGTTGATCTATAGCAGGCTAAAGCTATTAATTTTTAACCTCTGTTAATGAATATATTGCAATGAATACAAAATCAAAGTAATTAAACTGGTCCTAAATAACCTTAACAGCACCATAAATTGCTATGAGTTTCCCTTTAAACCAGTTCAGTTCTACTTCAGGGTGTAAAGTACTACTTATCTAGGGGGAAAAGGGCAATCAAAGAGAAAAAAGCAAACACACATCTTTCTCCTTTATGATGGGATTGTTTGTTATAGAAGTAGACTGGAAAAAAGAACAATAAAATTTAGCTAAGTCTTTAGACCTAAGTGAATGCCCTAAAACAAGGGTGTCAAACTCATTTTCACTGGGGTCCACATCAGCCTCATGACTGCCTTCAAAGAGCCAAATGTAATTTCAACTCCTTAACAGTCAAGGAGTAGTTATATTTATATAGCCCTAAAATTATTTCGGCCCTTTGACAATGAAAGCTTTCTGCAGACGTATAACAAAGTCAAGGTGATCACACTAGACTTACATTTTACTACTGATAGTTTTGTAATATGCTCTCTAACACAACAAAAAATTGTATGGGTATATGTTCTATAGCACATTTCATTTTTGAAAATGAAATAATATTTTAATATATTAGAAATAATTATTTCATAGAGAAAGAACGGAAAGTGGAGGAAAATAAGTCACCAAAGGACCCTTCAGTTGCCTCCATGTCTTGGCTACTGTGAATAATGCTGCATATACCTTGGTGAATAAATGTTTGAAAATGTTTCAGGTGGATACCCAGAAGAAGGGCTGCTGGGCCTTATGGTAACTCTATTTTTAATTTTTTGAGGCATTTTTATACTGGAAAGGAAAACCTCTTCAATAAATGGTGCTGGGAAAATTGGAAAGCCATGTGCAAAACAATGAAACTAGTCTCTTTCTCCTTTTAAAAGGCCACTAATCCTTTCATGACCCAGTTCCCATTTATTTCCTCAAGGTCCCTCTTCAACGCCATCATCCTGGAGGTTTGGGCTTCAACATCATAATCGGCTGTGTCAGGGACACGAACATTCAGCCCATAGCACACTCCTTCATTTTCAGTAGGAATTAGAAAATGTGCTGGGACACAATGAAGACTAAAAACATGAGCCTGATAGTTTTCACTTATCTGTTAACTTCAGGTGCCACTAGATAATTGATCTTATCTAATATCCTACTATGTCCCAGACAATGTATTTATTCCAGAATCGGCTTGAAAACAGATAAGGCCACACCTACCATTGGAGAAAAATTGGCTTTATGTTGTTTAGGAAATGTTTCTCAGGTTCCATATTATAATAATTGTTTATTAATTATTTTTTTTACTCTGTAAACATTTTAGTGTCTTAGTGACATATGTAGCAAATGGTATAGACCTACATGTTTTCACAGTTTGAAAAAACCATACTATATAATTTTACTTATATGTGAAATCCAAAGAACAAAACAAACAAACAAAATTCAGATAGAATTATAGATAGGGACTGATGGTTGTCAGAGGGGATGTGGGTTGGGAAAGTGGGTGAAAGAGATGAAGAGATCAAGAAGTACATATTGGCCGTTACAAAGTAGTCACAGGGATATAAAATACAGCATAGGAAATATAGTCAATATTGTAATAATTATGTATGATGCCAGATATGTACATGAAAAATTGGGGGATACTTTGTAAAGTATGTAATTATCTAAACACTATGACATATACCTGAAACTAATACAAAATAATATTGAATGTAAATTGAATTAAAAATAAAATTTTAAAAATTTATCAGGGATTCTGGCCAGGTAGCTCAGTTGATTCAAGTGCTGACTCAGTAGGCCAAGGACGCAGGTTCAATACTGGTCAGGGCACGTACCAGGATTAACCAATGAGTTCATAAATCAGTGTAAGAACATTGATCTCTCTCAGTCTCCCATTCAAATCACTTAATAAAAAAAAAACAAATTTAAAAGTTATCAGTAAGGCCCTGGCTGGTGTAGCTCAGTGGATTGAGTGCAGGCTGTGAACCAAAGTGTTGCCGGTTCAATTCCCAGTCAGGGCACATGCTTGGGTTGTGGGCCAGGTCCCCAGTGGGGGCCACATGAGAGGCAACCACACATTGATGTTTCTCTCTCTCTTTCTCCTTCCCTTCTACTGTCTGTAAAAATAAATAAATGAATAAAAACCTTTTAAAAAAGTTATCAGTAAGGTAGAAGATATGATTTTCCCCCTTTCTTATTTTTCAGTGTGCTTCTATTAAGGTTGAAAGGATAATTGTTTGAATAAATGCAACAATGTACCTTACTTTTTTTTATTAAAGGAACGTGAGACTATGAAAAAAGATACTTCTCTGAAAGGAGGTAGATGCAAATAGAATGGTGATTCTTTTTGTCTCTTATTTGTATATTTTCACTTTCTTTTTTCTTTAATGCTTTCAACTGTGTTTCTGTTGGTTACATGTTATGTCGATATGTGAATGCAAATTTGATGAGTTAAAGGTAGTAAACAGTATTTAAAAAACAATAAGAAAGTGGAGTAAAAGATGTAAAAGCAGACCAGGAAAGATCTTTGGTTATATGAGCGAAAGACTAAAGAAACTAAGATGGATTTGAGCACTGAATGCCATGTAGACAATTCACTGTAATCAATTTGTTCGCCCTCTGGATGAGTCATAAATATAGCATGAAATTTGGGTCCACCTACCAAGACATAGAATACCCTTTTCTAGTCTGCTTTCTGCTTAAAGAATACTGTGATAACAAGTTTGTAGATATTTTTATTTAAATCAATATGGTTATTTACTCTGAATAGATCAATTTGTTAAGCATGCAAGACCATTACATGCTTTCAAACCCCAAATGTACCACCTGACAGCTATAGCAGTCAAGTTAGTTAAACTGCATTAAGCCACAGCTTCTTCCCCTGTGCGAAGTGCTAATACCAGCTGTGATTTATTTTTATTTTTTATTTTATTTTTTTTTATTTTAATTGTTGTTCAAGTACAGTTTTCTGCCTTTTACTCCCAGCCCTCCCCACCTCCCTCCCATTTCCACCCCCCCTAGTTTTTGTCCATGTGTCCTTCATACTTGTTCCTGAAAACCCTTCCCCTTTTCCCCTGAAATCCCCTCCCCTCTCCACTCTGGTCACTGTCAGCTTGTTCTCAATTTCAGTGTCTTTGGTTATATTATGCTTGTTTGTTTGTTTTGTTGTTTAGGTTCCTGTTAAAGTTGAGATCATACAGTGTTTGTCTTTCATTGCCTGGCTTATTTCACTTAGCATAATGCTTTCCAGTTCCATCCATGCTGTTATTTAAAAGGGAAGTATGCAAGATAATTTAGCACTGTGCCTGATAAATAGTAGGAATTCAAAAGTTGATTTATTAGAAAATAGTATTTGCAAAGACCAAAATAGTGTTTATGTAATTAAGGTACAGTAGAATACATAGCCAATACTTATAAAAATTTAGAACAGAACATGTATTGTATTTAATTGTATAATTTTAATATTTTCAACAATAGACTTACCATGAAAATGACAGGTCATATTTAGCTTCATGGGTTTTTACTCAAGCAAACAAGACAATGATTTTATTTTCCTTTCTCCTTAATGAAGTGCACCTTACATTTTCTTTTTTGAATCCCTACCCACACCTATTTTATTAAGATTTCTAAACAAAAATGACAAAGAAGAAATTCTAAATGCAATGAGAGTAAAAGCATAATTCTCAAAGGAATGCGTATTATAGAAAACAATCTTTTTAAGTTTTTCAATTATAGGTGAAATTCAATGTTACATTAGTTTCAGGTGCATAAGATAGTGGTTAGATATTTTATAACTTAGAAAGTGATCCCCCTGAAAGGTCTAGTACCCTCTTGGTACCTTACATTTTCTTTTGCTATTTTGTGTTATCATGTTCTTTTTTATTGGCAATATATAATACAAAGTTTTAATGCTGTTATAAAAGGATAACATAAAGCTTAAGGAAAAAATACCCTAAAGCTTGTTAGTCAACATTTTACCTTACAGTTAAATCATCCTTTTGTAGGTAAAACCAGTTGGACAAGTGATTTTTTTGCATATGTTCAAGTGGTAAATGTAGTTTTGGGGTATGAAAACTTTCCTGCTCTGAAACCTAACTAGAGACAATTGTGCAAATACTAAGGCAAATGGGGACATGCTCTTGACCACACTGAGCTGCTAGAATCCTGGAACACAAGCAGACTCCCTGATCAAACCCGTTTCATCTTTAACATTAATAGAGATTATTATCTTGAGTTACCCTGATCTTATGTCATGTCACTAAGAACTTGAAAAGATTTGTGGGTAGGGATATTATTGAAATTGTGCTTTAATTGAAACTTAATCTCTATAATTATGCATAATTGCCCGTGTTTATTACTCCTATGATGAGGACTCATTTTTCTTTAGCTCCCAGGAAGCATGTGTGAAAGCATAACAAACAGCATTAGATAATATGATTGTGTACACTTCGCTGACTTCATTTGGCTCTATTGTTCAGACAGACACAAAGAACTTTTAGCACAATACCCTCCAACTCTGCTAAGTAACTTCAATAAAATCAAAGATATCATTTCAAAAAATATTATCTTTTAAATATATTGAGAAAACAATTAAATTGGAGTAAAACTATATAAAATATTTTGCCTAGTTCTATAAGTTCCAGTTCTGAAATAATCAGTAATCAGATGTTTGTGGAATAAGGAATCAAGTAATTACTTAATTACATTTTCTAGTAAATCAAATAAAAATATTTAGAATATGAATTTTCCTAGAATATCTGGAATACAAGTGACATGAAAAATTAATTTTGAAAATGCTGACAATTTATGATGACAGTGACATCTCATCATTGACAAAACAATTTAAAATGATCAATAGGTGTTTATGTGCTTTTTTTCCTTTATACCAGCCATTCTTTTCATTGTGATTTCAGATCTTTTCATCAGTAGTTAAAATGTGTTGTGTCCTAGGATGCCTAGAACTAGGAGTATGTCTAAGCATATTAAATAAATATTTAAATGAAAGAATGTTAAGAGTTCCTAAGTGATTCATGAAGAGGCAACTCAAATTACTAAAGTCTCACACTAGCAAAGAAATCATTGTATGTCCTTTTTAGCATTTTATCAAATAGTCAGAGCAGGACAGACTGACTTCCTGTCTTAATTTTCAAAATAAATTGCATGTGTAAATCTGAAATAGAATTTTCTGAAGTATAATTTCTTAAAATTGCAAATGAATTTGTAGACATGTTAAACATTAATTACACCATTTTTAAAATTTTTGGTATATTTTATTAAGAGAAATCCTGGTTTTATACATATGTAATTTAGCTAGTCCTGATATGTAGAATGATGGCATTTTTTTACTGTAAAATCAAAAGATTTCCTTCTTTCCTCTCTCCCCTCCTTCCTCCCTCCCTCTTTCCCTGCTTCCCTCCATTCTTCCCCCTCCCTCCCTTCTTCCCTTCCTTCCTTCCTTCCTTCCTTCCTTCCTTCCTTCCTTCCTTCCTTCCTTCCTTCCTTTTTTCTTACTGTATTCTCTTAACTCACCCACTACATCCAAAGTTCTTTGTGCTGGCCTCAATAAATAAAATCTTCCTAGGAACTTTTGTAACAACATCAAAATAGTAATGCCATGTATTTTCTTATAAGATTCTGATTTGATCATTCTGACGCGGGAATTACTTTTCAGCTCATCTAAATATGCACCTATGGTTAAGAATCACTTAAACAGACTATGAGTTTATTATGAGAAGAAACTCTTATTATATCCAGATAGACACCAGACCATATGGACTTTTGTGTTCTAAGAAAATACACATTGGCAAAAAGCTGTTTGAGGAAGCCAGCTAATCTGTGGTGAATTCCACAATTCAGAGTGCACTACTCCAATCTTTATTTACAAAAAATTGGAAGTGCATTTATTTTAATAGGTGAATATAAGGAAGTTATTTTTGTTTTTGGTGATTTTGGAAAAATGTAGAATTTAAAGTTTCTGGAGTATTTTGATTTTTTTCATCGACATTAAAGATAATTCACTCTTATCAGCCCCAATTTCTTTTTGAAAAATCATGACTGATCTTCAAAATAAAAATGTATTGTTGAGTATTAAAATGTATTGTATATTAGGCAATATATTACTCAAATATTATTTAACTTAATCTTGGCTCAAGTCCTAAAAATAGGCACGTTTATTTAAAAAGAAACTAAAATCCAGATATGTACTATAATTTTTCTAAGCCTTCATATTGTCAAGTGACAGAATTTAAATTCAAAACAGGATCGCTCTGAGGTCTTAACAGTAATAACAAATTTCCTAGTGTACTTGCTGATACATTTATAAGACTTTCTCCAATAATGAAGATAATCATGTTCTCCTGCAAATCTCTGTAAATTGTGGTATACTTAGAAAAATAGCCGGAAGCAATTTTTTCCAGAGTAAAACAAATTGCACTAAGACCTTTGCCTGAGATGCTTGAGAAAGTAGCTGAATGCTTCCAGCCGACCATGAAGGCCTAACTGCTCCATCAGCTTAACTGAACTTTAGAAGACAGGCTTCTTTTTTTTTCTTTATTTTTTTAAAAATCTTTATCCAAGTTCATATTTTCATTGCTTGTAGAGAGGAATGGAGAGAGGGAGGGTTGGAGAGACAGAGAGAGAGAGACAGAGAGAGAGAGAGAGAGAGAGAGAGAGAGAGAGAGAGAGAGAGAGAAACATTGACTTGTTGCCTCCCCAAGATGCTTTAACGAGGGATTGAACTCTCCACCCTTTGGTTTACTGGACCATGCTCCAAACAACTGAGCCACACTGGCCAGGGTTAATCTTGACTCTTGGTTGCTGAGCTCCTGTATTTTTTAATGTATTTATTTTAGAAAGTTTATTATTGTAAAATCTTCCGCAATGCCTCTAGCATGTAAATCTTTAAAATGTTCTTGCCGCTGTTCAGTTCAGGAATATCTTCATAAAAGACCATCCTTTTGAAATGTGATATAGTAAGATAGTGCCCTTAACTCCCAGTTTTGTGAAAGGGTAGAAGCCTAACTTTGGCAAGTGCCTTGCTCCAAGTTTTAAAACGACCTCCTGTTTCTCTGGCTGACTGGGTCATTTGGTTGGAGGATTGTCCATACACCATAGGGTTGCAGGTTCCATTCCTGGTCAGGACACATACCAAGGTTGTGGGTTTGGTTTCAAGTTAGGACACATATAGGAGGCCACCTATCAATGTTTCTCTCTCACATGGATGTTTCTCTCTCCCTTCCTCTCTCTAAAATCAATGCAACAGATATCCATCTGTTGAGGATTTAAAAATTACCTCTTTTTAGAAAGTTTACTATTTGGGGCTGGGGAGAGGGAAAGTCAATTGGCAAAGAGAGATAGCCTTTGAACCCCTGCTTCAGCTCTTAAACACTTTCCAGTCCTTAATTTCAAAGCAATAACCTTGTAAAACATTTTCATTTCCTGTTTAAATTTGTCCAGTGTAATTTTTTGTTTTGATATTGTCTTCCTATTTTCATTTTACTGTGTCTGTGTGTGTGTGTGTGTGTGTGTGTGTGTGTGTGTGTGTGTATAGTTTACCTTGACTAAGAAAATAGCAGAAAAAAAAACAATAAAAAAACTTCAGTAGTGCATGTATTCTTCCTTGTGGCTTTTCACTACTTTGACTTACATTTCAATAAAATTAGTTACATAAGACATCACCTGAATTATATTTAACAATGACTACAACCACAATAATAGTAGTGTTCTAAGAGTTAAATTTCAAGTCATAAAATCAAATTTTATTTTTATCTTGCCATACTAAGAGTTAGCAATCTAGAATATGTTTTAGCTTTGACAATATTTTAAGCTTAAATTTATCTGATTATTACTTTAATAAACCTTTGGAATTTGAGAAAAAGTCTTGTGTTTGTTTTAGACTTAGGATCTAGAAGTAATTCCCACTTATTAAATGTGTGAAATTATAAGACTTGCAGACAAGAATTAAGTGCAAGAAGATACAGATAAAACACAATCTACTAAGACATAGATATTCCTAATTCAATCATTTCTGCTTTTTTCCATTAGATCATTAACCCTTATAGAATAATGGTTAGATACGTGCTTATATTAGGAATAGCAGGATGCTGCTTATCCCCCTTAGTTTCCGGAAGTAAATATACCTCCTAATGCATAAGAAAATTAACACTTTAGCCATGCTTCCACCACTGTCCTCATACATTTTTGTACACTTCAGTTAAAACCATTATAAAGAAATAGGATAATTTTCCTCTCATGGGCCTAGATTTTAAAAACTAATCCAACTTTTATCCTTATCCATTCCTATCCCTCTCTTCTACACGGTATGTGTTATCAAATATCAAATAATTGATTGTAACAGTTCCTACCTACAGCTTCTCAGACTGAAGTACAAGACAGAAAAGACAAATGGTTCTTTCTGTAATCTCAGTATAGGTTTCACTGAACACCAAGCATTCTGAGTATTTGCGGCCAGGTTGTGTGACACTCCGAATGGTTCTATTTAAGTCCTATGCCCAGGTCTAGATCAAGGTGCACATAACTTCATGTAAAGCACATCAACAGTAATTTCAGTAGTGACATTTGCCAAAAGAAAAGTCAGCATATTTTCCCAGAACAAGATTAATGATTAAATAATTAGTTAAATAAATAGTGTTTTTCCATATCATGCAGAAGGCAATAAATGAGTTAGTTCAGTGAAAAAGTAAGCTGCATAATAATAGTTGCATTGTATTGCCACACATAACGAAAATTACTTAGGTATAGGGGAGAGTTGGGGGAGTGTATACATTAATTGCAACGAGCATAGTCTTTTTATCTGTGAAAGTGGCATGGATTTTGAATGATAGCAAATGGAGGCTTTAAGTTTACTTTTATTTTAGGAAATCATTTTACTGAAATAAATTATTTTACTTCTTAACATAGCCTATTAAAATAGCAAATAAAAGTATAAATTTATTTTTAATGCACCATAATGTATATTAGAAAGCTACAACATTTTTATCAGAATATACAAAAGAAGATATGAATCAATAAAATGCAGTGCATAGTTGTTTCAAATGAGTCAATATTGTATATTAACATTTCTCTCTAAACTGGTTTATAAACCCCATCACTTTCAGTTGGAATTCCAATGTTTTTTTAAGTTATTTCTAATTTTTATCTTGAAGAAAATAGTTATGAAACTACTATAGGTTTGGTAAGGGAAAAAGAGGAAGAGAGAAAGAGAAGGGCATTTGGAAATGATGAATGACTTGAATATTTAGGTATTAAGGTTCGTTATGGTTAAAGTAATTAAAACTCTACATGAATGACACAAAAATAAACAGATCAGTAGAATAAAATCAACAATGCAGAAATAGACCCATTTATAGATGGGATTTTAGATTTGATAAAATACATTTTTTAGGTGTTTGGTAAAATGATGAATAATTTAAACTAATATTCTAAAGAAATTGAAAGTCTACTAAAATATATACCTTACTTTAGAACTCTCAAACTGCACAAATAAAATTTAAATAAGATACGAAAAGCTTATGTGGTATATTAGGCCATCGATATGCACAAATAATTCTTCCAAAGTTCCTCTGTATATTTTCTGATTTATTCTTAATAACGTTTTACAAAATTGTTACCACCCTCCTTTATCTGATGAGAACAATGAAGGAGCAGACAAGTTGAGTAAGTTGAAGGAGGTCACAGTAGAGCCGTGGAGCTGATACTCAGTCTCGGGGAATGTGACACCCATGTCGGACTTCAGATTCTACGTGAAACAGTAATACGTGAACATGCCTACCATGTAGTGGTATGTTCTTTAAAGTTGGGTGCGGAGGAATAGTTTCCTTGGAATGGAATGTAAATCCCAAGATAAGACTCTAAAATGTTTTGATGCGTTACAATACTTTTAGTAAATATGGCAAAATAAATATAATAAAGAAAATTATAAGATCATAAGAAGGAAGTATTTGCAACAAAAATGAGAGAAAACAGGCACTATCAACCATATTTTAAAAACACTTTAAATACAATAAAATATATATGAGCAATTTGCTTCCAAGGATTCCACATTGTAGCATTCATTAACTTAATTGCTCAAAAAATACCTTTTAGGTAGATGATGTTTGGATGCAACAATTAGCATGAGAATGCACAGATTAAACTATTGGAAATATTAGAGTCTACTTATTTGTTACAAAGAAGCACAGCAGTGAACACCTATTTGGGTTAAATGGACAGGTAGCTCTTATGACTTTATTCTTGTACATCTAAGTGACTTAAATACTGGCTTATACTGTAAGGAAATATTTCAAATAAGAAGATAGCACAGAGGTTACCTCTTTAAATTATTACCACTTTTTCATTTAATTCTTGCATTCTTTACACACAGAATCATTATTCTTGTTTATTGCTTCCATGGAATCAAGAATAAGGATAGCATAGAAAATGTTATAATTTTTTTCTTCCACCAGACTCTTTATTCTCTTATACTTCATATTATTCTAGGCACAGACATTCTCCAAACTAAGAAGAATGAGGGAAATTAGAAAACAAAAACAAAATCTTTTGAAGAAAATCTAATACCCCCTACCAAGCTAAAGAATTGTTTAGTTATCTTCAAATTTAATGGAGTGCTGAACTATAGTGGAAAGAAAATGGATCTCAGTGTTATTAGACATGCTTCAGAATGTTTGTCCTTGACATGATTACCTAAAATAACAATGCAGAAATCTAAAGTACATTTATGATCAGCAAGTAAAAATTGTTGCCAGGGATTGAAATACCCTGGAGGAGGAATGTTTGACCTTCTCTTACAAGTGAAGCATATTGGTAAACAACAAAGATAAATTAACCCAAACAGTATCATGATGAAAGTAAGGTATGTGAATGCAAATACACCACTTTCAATAAAGTCTGTGCAATTGCATATTAGGATATAATACAATTAAATGCTATTATTGCTGGAAAATAACTATTATTTCAGAGGCTTTCAAAATTATCTGGCTATTTATGTCTTACTGACAATTTGACAGCAGATTTTCTTCTATTTTATAATGGCATGTGTCCTGACATTTTCCATTAACCTAACATAGATACCATGATCAGGATATTATTTCCACTCAAGAATATTATTTTATTTGTTTTTGGAGTCCAGATCTTACAATGCTTGTAGTTATCACAAAACATAAACAATATTTTTAAAAGTACTTTAGGAAACTGAGTTACTAAACGTTTGGTTTTAATAATGCAGGACTGTCCTACATGTCATTTGCTTTATTCATAGTGACACACCTGCTTTACATCTGGCATGAAGTTAGCTAATATATCAGATTGCTGTGTTTTATTTTTGTAAAGTTTACCCTGTAAGATATTAAGGAAGTTAAATGATGAAAAATATGTTCTTTAAAAAAGTTGGCTAAGTACAAGATGCTATCTTGGATTGGACCCTGCAAGAAAGAAAAAAGGAGGACATCAGTGGAAAAGTGATGGAATTTGAATTAAGCCTGAAATTTAGTTAACAGAAATATAGCAATATTGGTTCTTATCTCTTCTCCTTCCTTCCTTCCTTCCTTCCTTCCTTCCTTCCTTCCTTCCTTCCTTCCTTCCTTCCTTCCTTCCTTCCTTCCTTCACCTGAGGACAACTTACTGATATTACAGAGAGGGGTTGGAAGAAATAGAGAGAGGGAGAGAAACATCAATATGAGAGAGAAATACCAGTTGGTTGCCTCATTCAGGCATCTAGACTGGGAACCAAACCTGTAACCTAGACATTTGCCCTGAGCAGCAACTGAACTGTAGCTTTTTGGTTAACAGGACAGTGCTCCAACCAGCTAAGCCACACCAACCAAGGTTCAAAATATTCTTAATCAACCAATAATTTTAACAGTTTTATTGATATATAATTAATGCACAAATAATGGTATACAACTAACATGTACACATTTGATAAGTTTGGATATATGGTGAAATATAAATTAACTCTAGAATTTAGTTAATAGTAATAATATTCCAATATTGTTTTCTTTTTTAATTTATTTTAATTGTTGTTCTTGTACAGTTTTCTGTCTTTTACTCTCAACCCAGCCCCCCGCCCCAGCCCTCCCCACCTGTCTCCCATTTCCACCACCCCAATTTTTATCCCTGTGTCTTTTATACTTGTTCCTGTAAACCCTTCCCCTTTCCCCTGAAATTCACTCCCCTCTCCCCTCTAGTCACTGTCACTCTGTTCTCAATTTCAGTGTCTTTGGTTATATTTTGCTTGTTCCTTTGTTTTGTTGATTAAGCTCCTGTTAAAGGTGAGATCACACGGTATTTGTCTTTCACTGCCTGGCTTATTTTGCTTAGAATGATGCTCTCCAGTTCCATCCATGGTGTTGCCAAGGGTAGGAACTCCTTCTTTCTTTCTGCTGCATAGAATTCCATTGTGTAAATGTACCATAGTTTTTTGATCCATTCATTTACTGATGGGCACCTAGGTTGCTTCCAATACTTGGCTATTGTCAATTGTGCTGCTATGAACATTGGGGTGCATAGGTTCTTTTGGATTGGTGTTTCAGGGTTTCTAGGATATAATCCTAGCAGTGGAATTGCTGGGCCAAAAAGTAGATCCATTTTTATTTTTCTTAGAAAATTCCATACTGCTTTCCATAGTGGTTGTACCAGTCTGCAGTCCCACCAACAGTGCACTAGGGTCCCCTTTTCTCCACAATTTCTCCAACACTTGTTGTTTGTTGCTTTGTTTATGATGGCCATTCTGACTGGTGTGAAGTGGTATCTCATTGTGGTTTTAATTTGCATCTCTCTGATAGCTAGTGATATCGAGCATCTTTTCATGTTTCTCTGGATCCTTGTGTGTCCTCCTTGGAGAAGTGTCTGTTCAAGTCCTTTGCCCATTTTTTAAGTGGGTTGCTTGTCTTGTTAGAGTGTAGTGTTGTAAGTTCTTTATATATTTTGGAGATTAAACCCTTGTCAGAGGTATCATTGGCAAATATGTTTTCCCATACATTGGTTCTCTTTTTATTTTAATGTTGTTTTCTTTAGCCATTCATAAGCTTTTTATTTTGATGAGATCCCATTTGTTTATTCTTTCTTTTATGTCCCTTGCTTTAGGGGACATATCAGTAAAAATGTTGCTTCATGAAATATGTGAGACTTTCCTGCCTATGTTCTCCTCTAGGTTTTTAATAGTGTTACGGCTTATATTTAAATCTTTTATCCACCTTGAATTTACTTTTGTGTATGGTGTAAGTTGATACTCATGGACTGGAAGAATCAACATCATCAAAATGTCCATACTACCCAAAGCAATTTACAAATTCAATGTAATACCTATTAAAGTACCAATGGCATATTTCACAGACATAGAACAAACAGTTCAAAAATTTATATGGAAACATAAACAATCCCAAATAGCTGCTGCAATTTTGAGAAAGAAGAGCAAAGTGGGAGGGATCACAATACCTGGTACCAAACTGTATTACAAGGCTATTGTAATCAAAACAGCCTGGTACTGGCACAAAAACAGGCACATGGACCAGTGGAACAGAATAGAGAGCCCAGAAATAAACTCAAGTCTCTATGACCAATTAATATTCAACAAAGGGGGCAGCAACATAAAACAGAGTAAAAATAGCCTCTTCAACAAGTGGTGTTGGGAGAACTGGACAGCTATGTGCAAAAAAATGAAACTTGAGCACCAATATTGTTTTCTTAATGCTTTAAATATACCGTGGTATGCAAGATGTAAACAATTAGGGGATTCTGGGTGTGTGATGTACAGGAACTGGATACTATTTTAGCAATTTCTCTGTAAATTTAATATTATTTAAAAATAAAAAGTTGAAGGGCCATGACAAGGTAGCTCTGTTGATCAGAGCATCATTCCATTATGCCAAGGTTTCAGGTTCAATTTCCCGTCAAAGCACATACATGAATTACCCAATGAATGCATAAAGAAGTGGAACAACAGCTCTCCCTCTCTCTCAAATCAATCAATCATTCAATCAATCAAAAAGTTAGAGGAAATAAATTTCTATTTAAGAAATGAAGGCTAAATGACACTTAACATATAAATAATAAATTATATCTTCAAAAACAAATTAGTAGATATTAAACTGCAAATATTTTGTTTAATGAAAAAATGGATAAAAGGTGCCAAAACAACCTGTTTCTCTGGGGTACAGACAAGTGATATTCTGGGTGATAGGGATAAGGCACAAGAGTCAAGAAAGTAAATATACTCTGTGAGTTGGAAGGTCTCTAGTTTTAGTCTAAAGTCTGCAAGGATGAAAAATTAATTGGAATGATACACAGGTCACCATATATTAGTAGTGGTGTAAATAAGCCATCTGGATGTAGTAGGGAAAATTGAATCACACAGAAAAGTAAATGGAAATATATTCTACACATACAAAGATCCAGAAATTAAAATTTTTATGTCTTAGATTCTCATCCTTTTACTATTTAAAAATCTTCATATATAAATAGAGAAAATATTTTACCCTGGCATTGCTGCATACTTTTTTCTTTCTAATAAAAATAAATAAATCATTTCCCCCTCTTTTCTTTCTGACTTGAGCAACAATTTTAAGAACAACACACTGAAAAAGGGTATTTGGCTAAGAAGTTAAAAGTTTTTAAGAAAGCAAAAATACGTCTAGAATGAAGGATGAAAGTAGACTCAGGAAACACTGCCAACCTACGATCTCCCCATGACCAGAAGACATACAAATAAGGTGGATGAAGGACCTGAAATGAAGATTTCTCACTCCCTTACTTAACTAATTAGCTGTGTATTCAAAACATGTATCAAATACCACTCTTCTGGGGGCATCAGAAACTTAAACCCAACTGCCGTGGATGGTTTGATTTGTAATTAATTTAGCATAATTGCATAAGCTTCTTTTGTCTTGAGAGGCACGATAAAATCAGGGATAATGGCAATAATTACTGTGGAATTAAGGGGGGAAGTAAATAAGCCAGAGGATGGCATCTAGATTGGTTAATCAAATAAAATAACTAGTAGTGTTACCTAATACTTAGTGAGAGTTTGTTATATAACAGTCATTGCCTTAAGAAATTTGTTAATGCTATGAAAGTTATAGTCATACTTATGATAACGAAGCCAGCATTATTTTTATATTAAATTTATAGATGAAGTAACGGAGTCTTAGACATATTAAATATATCACTTATATATTGACTATACAATAATGTAATTAAGATTGTAACCTAGGAGACTTATATCATGAGATAAATGTCTTACCTAGATTATAAAGGTGCCTTAAAAATGAAAGAGGGGTGGGGAAAAAAGGAAAGCAAATAAGTTCTCTGAGCCAACAACTTAAGACAGTAATTCATTAAGTTTTTAAACATTTAAATAAAATATTGCATTCTGTAAACGGTATGACCTAACAGGTACCTGAGAGAGAACTCATTATAAAGAGAGTCCAACACACATATTTTCTCTAATAACAATATATCAAATGCTTCCAGTCCCGGGTTGCTAAGCATAGTATGGGGACTCTAAATAGAAGTATCTAGCCCACCAGTGATTTCATGTATGACTTCAGAGAACGGGGCTCACAATAAAGAGCAAGCGATACCAAAGTGGTCATTTTATTAAATCTCCATTGAACTCCGTGGGCATAATACACTATTTTGTTTTAAGCTATGCAGTAAACTCAGGGGAAGAAGAAAGGCATCTTTACTTTTAGAACTGCTCTGGGAATGAGGACATTGGACTAGGAATATTACCCACTTTATGATCATAGATAAGCCTATAACGGAAGCATCGAAAAAGCAGTGAAGGGCATCATGCTTTGGTGCTTTTATGGCAACATTTCAGCAGCTGAAGGGTGACTTTATCATATTGTGGCGATGTTGGAGGTCTCAGTGCAGCGTTGTTGGTTAAGATGAGTTATCTCAACAGAGGACAGGACAAGAATTAAATTGGGAATTGTTTTAAACTAGTTGAGAAAATAAGTTTATGAGCACAAAGAAACAATTCCTATGGACATTTCAAATTATTAAGGAAATTTTTAGCAAGGTGCAGCCCATGCAGTATGTGAAGCAGTGAAGTTATCAAAGTATTTTTTCTGCCATTATTAGGATTCAATCTATACTCACAGGGTCCTGAAGTCTGGAAGAATGTGGGTATAACTGTAATGATGCTAGAAATGTTGTATAAGAGACAGTACTATATTCTATAAGTTATGATTCCCAGAACCTTGAGAAGTATACTATGCTAAAAAATTATATTGCTATTCTCAAGGAAGTTATCAGAAAATTTTATTTTTGAAATGAGAGTACATGGCACACTAATTACATTATTTGGATGAAAGATAACTTATCAAATCTTTAGAATTTCTAGAAATTTTTAGAAACTGTTTTAAATTTCTAGAATTTCTACTTTTTTATTTTAGAAATCGTAAGCCTACAGATTTCATTTTATAAATAAAGTATATTTTCAAACAAGTCATACAAAAAATAATCAAGATAACAAACCATCATTAAAAAGTAAGAAATTAGACAATTTGAAATTTAACTTTTCAACAGAGTTGAATAAATGTAGAGATACAGAGAACAAGGTTATGTTATACATAATATTTAATAAAATTTTAACATATTTTCATTTTAATTCAATGTAGAAAAGAACAGAAGAAAAATAAAAATAGTGAATCAAAAGTAAAATTATTTTTAACACAGAATGTATTCTCCAACAAATATTCCTCATAATATTGTCGGTGAAGGTATTGAAAATATGGAAATCATGGGGTTGTAATGATTTTTTGAACTTTTGGGAAGAAATACCTGAATATATTAATTGATTTTTATTAAAGTGAGTTTCTTAATTCCGATGCTGTTATACATGGCACACTTCCCCCAAAACAATGAATCTCAATGTCACCATTACTTTTGCACCACTGAATTAAGAGTGAACTATTAATATCTAAAGGTGAAAGAATGTGAACAAGAGAATAGTGATTATCATGGGCTGAATTCTGTCCCTCCCTAATATGCATTGTGAAGTCCTATCAGTACCTCAAAACGAAACTGTGTTGGGAGACAGTGCCTTTAATGAAGTCATTAATGACAAATGTTGTAATTAAGGTGGTTCCTAACCAGTAAGACTGACAACTTTATAAGAAAATATTTGGACAAATACACACAGAAGAAAGACCGTTTAGAGGCACAGGGAGAAAGCATCCATCTACAAGTCATGCAAAAAAACAGCCATCTATAAGTCATGGAGAAAGGCCTTATAAGAAGCAAACCTTGCTGACACCTTATCTTGGACTTCTAACCTCCAGAAATGTGAGGAAATAAATTTCTGCTTAAGCCACATAGGCTGCAGTACTTTGTCATGGCAACTCTGGTAAACTGAAACAGTGATGTTACATCACTCCAGCGGTTGAATGGAGAAACTCAAACACTCACAACAATGACAAAAGTTCACATACTTTGTGTCTTATACTTAACAAAACAGTGGGCCAGATGCCACCCACTGGAGTACATGAGAGTGCCCTAAAAATTTGGGCTTAAATGCATTGTTCTCACAATACATGGATAAATCATTTTTATATTTAGCATGTAGAATTTTACTCCTCTTATCTCTTGAAAATTTATAGAAGACATTAGATTGCTAATTTACTATCCTAACCTGGACCCAATGTGAATTCTTTCCATTGTTTTAAACTACTAAGTTTATTCTCAATTTCCTAAACTTTTCTAAATTTTTCAAAACTGTTCTGGATAAAACAAATTATAATATTCTGTTTGGGAGACTGAGTATAAGGACAGTTTTATTTGTACATTGGCTTAAAATGCTACCAGAGTCAGCTGAAAGTACATGTATATCATTAACAAGCTTAAATGTTATAGCAATTTTTCCACTTGGAAATTTTCCAAACATAAATATAAATTCTGGTAAATATTTGTGCTGTATTTTGTGTTATAGTCTTCATAATGTAAATGTATAAGAATCAATCAACTTCTTGTTGCTGAATTATTTGCACAGGGAATATCTAAAGTCATAGAGTATCACAAATAATTGAAAATAGTTTATATTAAATTATTAGTTATTAACCACCAAACACAAATTGTTTACTTCTTACACTAAAACTGTAAGGTTGAGATGAGTATGAAAAGAAATTAATAAACCTATAGCCAAGTATAAAAGAAGGAGAATGCAAAAAACACTCCAGAATTTATTTTTTAATTACATATTTGGTTTTACATTTTTAAACTTCAGTCACTTTCAAAATACTCTTCATTTAATATAATATACCTATTGAGATGTTTTTCCACTGCTCAAAACAATTTTTGGAATCATCAATTTTGATGCCTTTTAGTACTTCTGCCATTTTTTTAACCTCTTCCACAACAGCAAAACGCTTCCTTTGAAGGCTTTTCATCCAGGTAAACAACAACAAAAAAAGTCATTCGGGTGAGATTGGGTGAATAGGGAGTGTGGAGCACAGACATCATGCCATGCTTGGTTAAAATCTTCTGAAAGTTCAGTGTGGGATGGCAGGTGTGCTGGTAAGTCACCCATCACAAAATGGGCAAACCTATTGAGTCTTGAAAAAAAATTCACTGAAGCCGAATGCAGCATCACACAACAATACCAGCTGATACACTGACACAGATGGCTTCCTAGAACACCTACCTAGCAGGGAGCCTGTACTATAAGGGGCCCGCCCTCCAGAAGATAATTTCATCTGTTTTTTGTTCCCCTCTCGTATTTTTAAACAGTATTGCATTTTAATCCTGCAGTAACCCTTAAACTTAAGTATTGTTATCACTGTTTGGTGTATAAAAAAATACTAGTCTCGTAAGTGGAGTAACTTTTTCAAAATCAGATGGTACGGGATTATGTGGAATCTCAAATTGTTTTGTCTAACACAAACCTGTGCTCTTTCTATTATGTGATACACCATTCATCTAAAGACATTTGTTGAGTGACTACTATGTGCCAGTCACTTTTACACCTTCTGAGTTACAAGTTATTAAACAATAGAGACAAAAATTGCTGTTCTCATACTATCCACATATTATTGAAATATATATATGAAATACAAAGTTAGATTGTAATAATTAGTAGAACAATTAAAACAGGAAAATAAAATAGAAAATTGTGTCAGTAAAGAGTTTTTACTAGAGTGAATAGAGAAAGACTCAACAAGAAGGAGATTTTAGGACAGACTGGAAGTAATATATTATAATTATAGAAAATATTAAATGTAAGGGCCAGAAGGTGACTGGAATGTTGAGGAAGACCGAGTAGTCACTGTGGATAGAGTGGAATAAGAGAAGTGGTAAATCTCTGACCCTATACTGGCACCTTGGCAAAAACTTAAGTGAATGTAATCACTTATACAATTTGAAAGTTACACAAAAGAAAAAGTAGTAAGCCCGTAAAGTGCCTATGATTCAACCTTATGTAACCCATACCGAAATGCATTTATGTGTGTATTTATGTAGGTAAGTTAGTAGGTCCATAGGTATGTTTGTATATATGAGGTCTTTCCAGAAGGTATCCAGCAATGTAATATGAAAAGGAGACATTTATTGATGAAAATGCAAGAGACAAGAAACACTGTACATGGGACAATGACACCTCAGTCCCCTTCAATGTAGGCATGTAGGGACCTAACACAGTTCTCCCAGTTGCCATCACCTGCACTGTTGCATTTTCCTGAATCTCATCAATGGTCTGAAATCTCTTCTCTTTCAAAGGTGATTTTAGTTTTGGGAAAAGCCAGAAGTCAAAGTACCAAGTCTGGGCTGCAGGGGGACTGAGTCACCTGGGAGATTTGATGTTTCCCCCAAAACTCTGTGTGAGACACGATACATGGGCAGGAGTGTTATTGTAATGAAGCTACCCATCACCACTTTTTCCTGACAGACCTTGTATATTTTCTTATTGCTTTGATCAAGGAATTTAAAGTAAATGCACATTATCAATTCATTCCCCCATAAATTCTTTATTATAAAATGCGTAAGTAAAAAAAAACTACAATTTTTACATAACTGCAATGTTATTAAAACATCTAATAAATTTAATGGTAGTTCCAAAATATTATCCATGTCCAATTTAATTGTATTTAATTATCTTGCATCTGTCATTTTACTAAACAAGAGCCATAGATTTGTCACCTATTTTTAGTTTCCCAATTTCCAATTACTTCCTTATACTCACACACCTTTTCTTCAGGTAATTTTTGTTACTTAGAAATCTTTAATATGTCCCCTATAGAACATTTCACATTTTGGTTGTAGCTAATTGTTTCCAACTTTTTCTTCTATATCCTGAAAAATTATACATGTAGAGGTTTGAAAAGATGTAAAATCAATTTTAACAAACCAAGGAGGCATGGGTATCACAACAAAAGATACAGATATATGGTTTTCACACTGTTAAGGGTGTTAAAATGATCAATGTGTTCAGCTGTTAACAGCCTGACCTCTCTATTATGAATAGTCTAATAAATTTCAGGTAGCAGTTTTATCATCATTCAGCAATCATTGCTTAAATATATTACTTCATTCAGAATTTTAAAATGGTGACTTTCTAATTCTATCATTCCATCAGAATGTATCATAAGAAACTTTTCCTTGAAACTATTCAGTTAATCACAAATACAGCTCGTGCAAGAAGAACAGAATTAATGATGCTCAATAAGTATTTAAATAAGATACAAACAAATATATGTCTATATATTTAAATGTATTCAACTCAAATAAACTCATTATTATTTGACACTCACATTGTTTTATAATTCAATAGTGAGAACCCCTGATCTTCAGTAATTTTTTTGACATCATATGAGAAATCTTTAATTATTTCCTTGTTTTCTCTACCAGTACAACAGCCCAGGCTCATTCTGGCTCCAAGCTGCACCAAGTGTTGGGAAATAATATTTAGAAACCATGGTCTGAGTGCTGGGTTTGTTCATTTCTTTTTCTCCATTATTCATGTGTTTTTTTTCCAATGGCTAAAACAAGGGAAAAATAAGTTTTTGAATGAAAATATATGTGGCTTTAATGAGCTCTCGAATTCGATGTTAAGATAATGAAAGTTTTTAATTTTAATTCTTTGATTTATACATGTTTCTCTTGATGAAAACTTTGGTTTTGAAGGTATTAACATGCTGTGTTTATGCATAATCCTGAAATACGCATATACTGGTTTGAAATAATGTTACTTTTTACACTGCCAAACCCAGTCCAAGGTTTTCTTGATTACTTTGCCATTGGGAGAATCGCTTACATATTTATAAAGAGGTTGATATGTTGAGAACAGGGGTAAATCAGGTAGCTGTGCCGACTTTGTCCCCTCAAAGCTCTCACAAACAAACAAGCAAACATATAAATAAATGGCTTGTGTGTTATGTCACATTATAGCAATTTATATAATCTAGCTCCTCTAGGTTACTTCCTCAGTGGTATTTTAATCCATGTCCCTTGTCTGTAACTCCAAGGCCCTTTATGTTCATTTTGGATCTACCCACCTGCTTTCTTCAAATTTGGGTGTGTTTGTTTTGATAAATTTTATTAACAGCTATTGAAATCCTTGGTAACTGAGGCTGCCCTGGTACCTTATGATTTTCTTGTAGTCACTTAGTGTATTTCTGATGATCTTGTTGTTATTACTTATCATCATTATTATTTACTTATGCTTTATTAGTAACATTTGTTGTGCAGTGCTTCATAGTGATCCTCAAACCTGTTTGCCAAAAGCACTTTTGATTCGGGAGGTGTTCACATTTGTTACCAGGGTTCCTGAGCTAGCAGAACAATCAAGAAACTTGGCATGGGCCTACACCACGTTGTTTAGTATCATATATCTGTATAATAATTTTTACACTTAAAGACTGTTATAAATAAGAGTAATATCTTAAATTTTAGTGAATATGTATATACAAAATTCTACCATGAATCTTTTCAAAAGATCTAAAAATACTATCATGCAATAGTTATATAAAGAAAAGCCTTTTCCCTCCCAAAACAATAGATAAGGTACTAAGTATATTATTTTTTCTCACTAATGAGTTTGATTGTTTGGAAAGACTCAGTTTTTCTGGATAAATACACTATTATGGAAGTTAATATACGATAAAGACATGGTCATTCTAAAATGGGCTCACTTATGGTTAGGTATATTAGAACGCAATGTGACCAGCCTGCTTTTGAAGAATTTCCATTGACACCTCATTGAAATGTGATTAACCAAGTCTCTTATAGAATCCTTATTTCTTTACTCAGTTGGTCATAGTCTAATAATACTATGATTTTATAGAGTTCATGTTTCATGTCAACTTTTTATTAAAGCATAACATACATATAGCGACAGGAACAAATCTTAAGTGTCCAGATACATTTTCAGTGATGATACCTGTGTGAATAGCATCCAGACCAAGAAACAAAAAATGTCAAAACCCTAAAAGCCCTCTAGCGTTCACAAACACAACCATTATCCTGGTAATTGGTAGAACACATTAGTTTTGTATTGTTTTTCCCCTTACATCATGTAAACATGGTTTATGTTAATATTAATAGGGTCATTCATTACATGTTTATTTATGTCTAATTTCTTTTACTAAACATAATGTTTGCAAAATTTAATTTACGTTTGTTTGCTTGAACTTTTAATTCCACATCTAATTGTCATGCAGTTTGATATTAAATGAATATGCCATAGTTCATTAATTTCTTGTAATGTTGATGGAATAAGGTTTTGAAATAGGTATAATAAAATAAATAAGAATCATGCATCATATCATATAAAATAAGAATTTATAAAATGTACTTTGATTAAAATCTCACAAAGTTCAAGTGAAAAAGAAGGCTGGTATAAAACTTTAGCATCCATTTTACTGAGCATTTATGTTTGGTCTTTAAGTGTCTTTATACATTATATTATATAATTCGATCCTTGAGATAATGATGAGAACAGCTTTTATCATAGCATTCATTTTGGAGGTGATGAAACTGTGCCTTGAGGGTTTTAATAAATTTTCATGGGATGTAAATGATAGCGATAGTATTCAAGCAGCAGCCCGCATGTTACGGGCCGCACCCCTGTCGACTAAAGCACAGTACGTGCACAGAAGTGGCTTTCCCTTTCCCCGCCACTCGCTATTGTCCTATGCTGACATGCAAGTCCACTTTCTTCATTAATTCTCTCCTCATGGAAAATTAGACACTGTGTTAGTCTCTAGGGTATTCATGATGCATAAATTATAGTGTGAATTATAGGATCTCCTAATAAATTAAACAGAACAGGCACATTAACATCCATTTAATTGTATGCATATGGTATTACAGCACAGGCGCACTTACATACAAATCAGTTTCTATCAAATCCTATACTGATGGACTCATATCTCCTGATCTCTCCAACAGTGGCCACTTTGGTATTCACTGTGGTAACATTAGCTTTGAGTGGTTCCTCTATCATCCTCCACATCAATTGAGAAAACTTAGCTAAATATCTATTTTTAAGCGGCTGGCAGTTGAGAATTCAGCTGAACTATTCCATTATCCCACTGCTGCAGCATCTATTTTGTGTGGCTAAGCAGCCTGTAGGGCCCCTGAGCTGACACCAGCCCCTCCGCCAGCACATGCCCTAGATACCAATCACAAGTAATGTCAGTTCCTGATTCTATTCCCCTCACATCCCATGGCAAGCACTTTCCCTACCATCTCAGAGCCTTCCTCTTATTTGCCTCTTAGATAAGGCCCCAGCAGAGCTTACAAAACCCCTACTCTGTTTGGTGTGACTTGACCAATCCAGCCAGCCTTTAGCTGAGAAACCCCAGAGCACTCTGCTGACCCCGGTAAAGGTGTGTACCCAGCCTGCCATGCTCTCTGCACCCTAACCTTGATTTTCTAATATTGCCCCTCCAAGCTTGCTTAATGTCTCCTCCAAAACCTGTGAGTAATAATCTTCTCTATTTCACTTTCCCTTGAGGTCTTTTGTTGAACCATAGCTCGCCATTGGACATCCTAGAGACTGACTTAATAAATGTTAATTTCACAAAGTCACAACACTAATGAATCTTTTTTATTCTTCCATTCCAACTTAAACTGCCTAATTTATTGCCTTATATTCTCTCATCTGATATATTTACATTTTCATTGGCAATAGCAATGGGGGTGAGGGTGGGGGATGGGAAGTGCACCAAGGAGGGTAAATTGGGACATCTGTGATAGTGTAAACAATAAAAATAAAGTAAAAATGTAATTGCCACTCAATTCTTAGAAAAGCACAAATTCTACAATCCCTTGAAATGTTGTTTGAGTGACAAACTGTATAGAGCATAGAGAAAGAGAGAGAAAAATAAAAATGTTAAAAAAAGAAACCTATGACAGAAACACATAAACTAAGTTAAAATATGGGGTGTACAAGGAGTAAGTAGATATTGGGCTAAACCATTAAGTTCAGAGATTGCATTTGTTACCTACCCTAACTTTTATCCTAACTAACATGAGGCATTATCCCTTAGCTCCTTCCTCTCCCCTTCCCGCAGAATAGAGGATGACATAACTTCTATCACAGTGACCTCCTTGGCACTTCATACACAGGCATCATGGTATGTTGCTTCATATTGATAATTTTTTATCATAATCTTTCCTTATTCCATAAAGGCAATGACTTCTTGGGAAAAAAGTTACATTTAACAAAAATTATTATGTGAAAATTGAAAAATAGAAGCCTTTTGTTCTTAACCTTTACTTTAAGGGCAACAGGGATGAATATATATGCTATTGCCCATTGGTTTAATTTCTCTAGGGAACCCTGATTTCATACCTCAGTGTGAAGACAGAAAGTGGAATAACAAGGAGAACAAGCAAATTGTACTGGATTATCTCCAAAAGTAGACTAGTGTAAAAAAAATAAAGAAGTATATGCTATTCTTAATTTATAATATAGTTTAGGAATGGAAGGTGACTATGCTGTTAATAATATAATTATAAACTATTAAGTTTTAATCTGTCATCATTAGCAACATTGAAAATAAATTAAAATCTATGGAAAAATTAGCTAATAATTTTATTAATGATAATGTACATATGTTTGCTTTTGTTTATTACTTTAATAGTATTTCATACTCTTGCTGTTTATAATATCTAATAATAAAGCAGGGTAAAATAATTGGAACTAATAAATTTTGGCATTGTTTTAATGTTGAAGAATTAGCAGTTGTCCTGAGTATTTTAGACATATCAACCAATTTGCTGTTCATATTAACTCTATGAGATAGTGTCTATCACATGCCATTTTAAGATGCGAAAACTTTGGCATAGTGTATTTATGAAATTTGGCCAAGCACACAGAATTGCTGATGATAATGCCAGGATTTAAACCAGTCATTACACACTAAAGCTCTCATAGATAGGTAGTATATACATTTACCAAAAAGCTTGATAAATTTATATATATTTTGGAGTATAAGTAGAAACATATTTCTTCTGCTTCCCTTCAGTAGATTCTATCCATGAGATGCTAATTTTTTAGTTTCAGGACCATTTTATTTCTTTCACTTTTAACTTCTTTTGAAAGCAGTATTACTTCCTATGTGATATTGAATGGAGTGGTCTTTTAAAAATCCAAAATGTGCTGAATAATCATTATATTAAAGAACAAAGTTGTATTTGAAAAAAGAAAAGAGCTACTGTTTCTCTTTTGTCAAGAATGTGCTTTTACACTAGTTAGTGCGTGCTAATTATTTGCACTCTAATATGTATGAACCTAAAACTCCGTTGGGGAATTCTCTATTTCAGGGGCTAATTGTGATTTTATGGTTATCAAAAGTGAACCCTTAATAGGATGATCACCCCGTGAAAGTTTCTGTTTACCAAGAACAGGTCCTATATATTTGCGTTAATTTTCTAAGTCTGCCTTAAAGTGTTCTACAGACTGGGGGGCTTAGACCGGCAGGAATGTATTGTCTCACATTTCTGGAGTCCAGAAGTCCAAAATCAAATGTTGGCTGGGTCACTGCCTTTTTTAGGGTATCAGAGGGACAGTATTTTCATATCTATTTCTTAGCCTCTGGTAATTACTGTCTATCCTTGGTGTTCTTTGGCTTGTGGCCACACAAGTCTAATCTCTGTCTTTGTTGCTGCATAGCATTCTCCCTCTTTACATATGTATTTCTTTCTTTTTTCCAATAAGGACACCAGTGTATTATATTCTGGCCACCATACCCCAGAATGACCACATCTTAATGTTATAACATCTACAAAAACCCTATTTTCTTTATTTATTTTATTATTTTTATTCCTTATGCTGTATTTTATATCCCCAT
This sequence comes from Anoura caudifer, assembly GCA_004027475.1. Taxonomy (NCBI): domain Eukaryota; kingdom Metazoa; phylum Chordata; class Mammalia; order Chiroptera; family Phyllostomidae; genus Anoura; species Anoura caudifer. The sequence goes on from PVKU01002262.1 coordinate 49,934, forward strand.
GACTATTCTATAACAACCAATTTGTATTTCTTAATCTCTTCAACTTTTTTACCTGTCACTCCAAGGCTTCTCCCATATAACAATAGTCAAAATATTCTCTATATCCATTAGTCTGTTTCTATTCTGCTTGCTCATTTATTTTGCTTTTTTATATCAATTGTTAATAGTATGTATTTATTGCCATTTTATTGTTCATATATTTGTCTTTATTTTCCTCTTCTTCTTAAAGATGCTTTAACATTTCATATGATACTGGTTCGGTGGAAGGACAGTGTGCACTGCCCACGTGGGGGGGTGTACCTCAAGTATCCAGTTTGGGTGACCTGGGAGGCTATGCCAGTGGACCTTACAGAGCACCCACTATATAAGGCCACTCTGCCAAGTGCAGGAGACATAGCAGGTCTACCTAATACATAGGAATAAACACAGGGAGGCTGACAAAATCAGAAAACAAAGAAACATGTCCCAAGTGAAAGGATAGAATAAAACTCCAGAAAAAGAACTAAGTAAAATGGAGATAAGCAATCTACTAGATGCAGAGTTCAAAACACTGGTTATAAGGATGCTTAATGAACTTAGTAAGAACCTCAAAAACATAAAAATGAAAGATACACTAACTGAAATGAAGAATAATTTACAGAGTATCAATAGTAGAGTATATGAAGCTGATAATCAAATCAGTGATTTGGAACACAAGGAAGCAAAAACACCCAATCAGAATGGCATAAAGGAAACAGAATCCAAAAATACAAGATAGTGCAAGGATCCCTGGGACAACTTCAAATGTACCAAAGTTTGCATCATGGGGTGCCAGAAGGATAAGAGAGAGAGAGAGCAAAGAATTGAAACCTATTGGAAAAAATAATGACAGGAAATTTCCCTAACTTGGTAAAGTAAATAGACATACAAGTTCTTGAAGCCCAGAAAATCCCAAACAGGCCCACACCAAGACACATCATAATGAAAATGAGAAATATTCAAGATCAAAAAGAGAATCTTAAAAACCACACACACAGAAAAACCTTTAGCTACCTTCAAGGGAGTTTCCATAATACTGTCAGTTGATTTCTCAACAGAAATTTTGGAGGCCAGAAGGGAGTAGCAAGTAATATTCAAAGTGGTGAAAAGCAAGGACTGCAACCAAGATTACTCTACCCAGCAAAGCTATCATTTCAAATTGAAGGACAGATAAAGAGCTTTCCAGACAAGAATAAATCTGAAGGAGTTCATCACAACCCTATTTTTAAATAAGATCACATTCATATGCAATGGAGTATATGACTTCAACATATTTAGGAGGACACAAAGCCATAATATTCTGCCCTCTGGCTATCCAAAATTCATTCTTTGCTCTACATGCAAAACACATTCAGCATATCCTCCAAAGTCTTAACTGGATAGAGCATTGAATCAGTCCAAAGTCTCATACAAATTTAATTAATTTAAAAAATCCCAAATCTCATCTTCAAAATTATCTACATCAGATATAAGAGAGACTGAGTATATTCCACCCTGGGGCAAATTCCTCTCCATCTGTGGCCTGTGCAAATTAGAAAATAAGTTTTCTGCTCCCAAAGCACAATGGTGGGGGAGGCATTAGGCATTCATTAAGTATTCCCTTTCCAAAAATGTGAGTTGTTCTTACTTTTTTATTGTTGTAAATAATGGTGTAATAATACAGATTGGTGCACTTATCTAAAAATGTTTCTTCTTTTTTCTTTTTATCCTCATCCAAGGACATGATTATTGATTTTGGAGAGAGGAGAAGGAAAGGAGAGAGAAAGGGAGGGAAACAGTATGAGAAAGAAACATGGATTCATTGCCTCTCAATCGCCCCCAACTGGGGACCGAACGTGCAACCTAGGCATGTGTCCAGACTGGGAATCGAACCTGCTACCTTTTGGTTACAGGACCATGCTCCAAGTGAGCCACACCATCCAGGGTTGTCTAAGTATTTCTTAAGGATACATTTTTAGAAATGGAATTGCTAATTCAAGCTGTGAACATTATATATTTTGTTAGTCTGTCAAAACTTCTTCAAAAAGACAATTAATTTGTGCCCACATCAACACTGGCTGTGAGTGCCTGTTTCTCCACAATGAGTATCACCATCTATAAAAGTTCATAAAGAAAATAAAAAGGTATTTTAATTCCAAATAAATACATATATGAAAGATCACACTTCTTTATCTTATCGTTCAGATTACCTAATAGCCCAGGAGTTGCCAGTAAATTTTCACAAATGAACAAATAGCAATCTATGCAAGAACAAAGTGCTATCTAAATAAATGCTAAGATAAAGTGCTATCATGGTCAAATGAATCTCTTAAAAAGGAACTAGCCCTGACAGGTGTGGTTCGGTGGGTTGGGCATCATCCTGCAAACCAAAGGGTCACCAGTTTGACTCTTGGTCAGGGCACATGCCTGCATTGCAAGCCAGGACCCTGGTTGGGGGCACACAAGAGGCAAGCAATCGATGTTTCTACCATGTATCAATGTTACTCTCCCACTCTTTCTCTCTCCCTTTCCCTCTCTAAAAATGAAAAAACAAAATCTGTATAAAAAAATCGAAGAACCTGTATGAGGGACCAAAACTACTATCAACTTAAAAAAAAAAAAATATAGCAAATAGTCCAAATTTCCTCACCTATCCATTATTGATATGGCATAGATAAATTTATCTACTCCTGTTTTAAAGTGTTTTTAAATCTCAAACATTCAAAGTAATTACTATACACTCAATTTTGAGAAGCTAATTACAAGAGAGACACGGCTCTTGCCTTCTAGGAACTTACAATGGAAAATGTTTAATAAATTATTACATATGAACTTATAAATATGTTTAACTTTTTAAAGTGCTTAGCTTTTTTTGTTTGCTTGTTTTTTTTTTTTTTTTAATTTTGGTAGTTTAGAATTTTCCAAATCATCAAGTTCTGTTTTCTTTTTATTCAGCAGTTCGTTCCTCAACTTACTTCTTTTCTCTTGCATTTTACGATGTACCAAAAACTGGGTGGCTTAATAAATGTGTTACTACAGACATTTATTTACTCATAATTCTGGAATCAAAAATCTGAAATCAAGGTACCAGGAGAGTTGTGTTTCTGGGCACTCAAAGAGAAAATCAGTCTTTACCTCTCTGATTTTAACTCCGATCTCTCTCTCCATCATCACTCACTATTCTCTCTTCCTGAGTGTGTCTCTTCTCCTCCTCTAATCAGGACACCAGTTATGCTGCTTTAGAGACTCTTGACTACACTGCAAAGGCCTTATTTCAAAATAAGGCCTTTTGGACAAATCCCAGTGTTGGGGCATTCAACACATATTTGGGGAGGCACAATTCAACCCATAACAAGAGTTTATCATATTTTAGGAAAAATCTACACACTTTTGTTGTTTGCTTTTAAGAGAAAAAATGTGGCACAAATGCCAAAATGTAGTCATGTTTATAGTTTACTCCTATAGTACTACCGAGGGCTCACTTAAGCTTCCTTTAAGCAATGATCCCAGTGCAGCTCGGAGCTTGACAGCCCCTTTGTATTTCTATGTCCCAGACTGGCCCCATCACAAGTCTAAATTCTACATAAAGAAATGGTGGAAAATCAGAAAGCCAACTCATACGGTTCAGCTAAAGATTACCAGATTCTGAGTTTACACCATGTTAAATACCAGTAAGTTAAAGTTGTGAATTATGAACAAAACTTAATGTTTTTTCTTTTTCTTTTTATTTTTCCCTTAGAGCATGGATCATTTGACATAAATAACAACACTGGTAAGAATCATCTGTCACTATAATATACAGCATGTTTACATTTTATTTGAATTTAACCTCATGTATAGGCTAATAACTTCCCCCGAAATAAGTGATTACAATTGTTTTCTAGAAACTTCTTAAGAGTGCCACATTTGCCAGTACAAATGAGTCTGAGTGTAATAGCCTAGATATTTCTATGTAGTTGAATTTCTAAAATAATAAAATGCATCCCTGCTACACTTACAATGGCTTATGTTTTTCATAGTAACCCAAATGAACACTTCTTTTTTATTTGGTAAATGTCATTTAATAATGTACTTGCCATTTGAGCTCCCTGCAAAATTAGTGCAGAAGAGAAACAATTTGTAATGTAATCTTGATTTTTCCCTCACATACTCTACATTTCAAAAACTCTAACGTTTTTAAGGTTACATTAGATACACTACCAAACACATCATGATAAATTGTATAAAGTGAACTTCCTACAAATGAAAAAATATAATAGCATAAAATGTATAAACTGTATAGCAAAAGTATCTTTAAAATCCATGACAAATGAAAGTTGTGTCATCTCTGTAACTGATATAAAAAGTGTGAATGATGTCGTTTATATTTTACCAACATTTGCAACAAAAGCACTGCAATTGGTTCAGACCACTATCCAGCTGACTCACTTGGTGAAATTGAAATATTTTAGGTTTTAATGTTAGTGTAATATGCAAATTAAGATATCATGCAAATATATTAAAAGTACATCACTATTTAGGCAACAAACACTTTTAGTGTTTTGAGGTTAACGCTAGAGGAAAAGTATTTTACAGCATGCAGAGTGACCAGTAGTTGAGTAATCTTTCTCCTAAAATGGCTTTACTTTTATTTTTCTGAAGTTAGAGAGGGAAGGTCTATATTATCCACAGACCAGTTACTTTTATTGTGTGTTTGTGCACATGTGTGTATAATATTTGCAGTATTTTGACAAACATATTTTATGTATGGCTGGTCATTCTTTTTTTTAATTTTAATATGATCTCATTGATTTTAATCTGATACAAATTTGATACAGTATTCTTATATTGAAATATTTTTCCATATTTACCAAGTAAAATAACATAATCTGTATTTTTATTTTGGTAAGTCAGTAATAGATGTCCAAGAATGTTATGCATATAGTTTTATTTCTGCTGTATTTTTTAAACTATAAATGAGCTACATCTTATTGTGAATTCTCTTGATGTTTGATTCAAAATAAATATTTCTGATTCCATTTAGATATCAGTAAGAATATTTCAAGGTATGATTATTAAAAACAAAAGTTTTGATTTATATAGTTTTAAAATAATTTGTTACAAGAGTTTTAATCCATAAAGTATTTTACATCTTCCATTCTTGGACAACATAAAGATTTGAATGGTCATAGATTGTTAAGACAATCATAGCTATGTTACTCAGTGCTTACTAAGTGTCGGGAACTGAGCTAAATAGTTTATATATATTTATTTAATTCATTTAAAAACACTGTGTGGTGGGTTCTATTAACTATCTGACTTTAGAAATAAAGAAAACAAAATATGAGACACTATATAGCCTAACCAAGACTACAAGCTAGTAAATGTCTGAACCGAGATTTTAAGATAGGAAGCCAAGAGTCATTCATAGTGCATAATTTCAATGCCGACTGCAATGATTTCTACTAAATTACAATGTTAACATCGATTTTAATTCCGCTTTTGATTAGCTATTTAATATTTTGCCCCTCTTTATTTTCCACCAAAAAACTGTTGGAATGGGGAAGTGAGAATGTATGCTACTTGAAAGCAAATCATTTTTTTTATTTTGTTTTAACTTTTGAATCCTTAGTAACAGAAATATCTAGTTTGTTGTAAGTTCCATACATAGTTGGAGAAATGAATGAATGAATGAGTGATTTTGCTCTCCCCAGTACTCCTTTGCTATACTTTGTTATCTCATGTTATACTAATTCCTTTGTTATATTCGTGCAAAAGGCATTTTGGGTGATCTGTGAAGTTGTGAATGTATTTTTTAGGATATTAAGAGGGGATTGGCAAACTATGACCCACTGACAAAATCCTACTTTGTCATAGCCTACTTTGTAAAAATTTTTTTTGCACTGGAACATAGCCACAGTCCTACTTTTGTACATTGTCCGTGGCTGTTTTTTACTCACACCATGATTGAGTAGTTACAACAGAGATGATATGAACTGTAAAGTCCTAAATGTTTGCTATCTGGCCTTTTGCAGAGGTTTGCCAACCTCAGATTTAGAACATAGATGAAACTCTAAGGCTCAATTTCAGAATGCAGTTGAAGCAATTTTATTCCTCCTTTGGTACCTAAGATCTTGTCAAATACATGGAGGAAAGTGATCCCCTTGACACAGAATAGCTGACATGTCAGCCAGGGCTACATCTTTGTAAGTAACCCTTTAATGAAGTAATTGTTTCTCAGAGAAAAAAGTGAAAAACCTCATAACGCAAGGTAATTGCTTATCAAAGTGGATTGAATTATGATGCAAGCGAAAACAAAAAACAAACATAATAGGGCTTAACATGGGAAAAAAACAAACAAACATGGAAATGACATACTGTGGAGGTTGAAGTTATAATGATTTTACTTTTTATAGTAAAGGATATTAAGTATAAAATACTTCATATTATTAAAAGCTAAAACTATTATATCTTTAAAGAGGTAGATAAATGAGAAAGCCTTTCTATGGCTAGGTGATTACACTAGAGAATACATTACAAAATAATAATAATAATTCAAGATAAATTGCATGGCAGTCATCAGGCAGGTGGGGATAAACGTTGAGAATATACACACCATGATAACAGGCAAACATTAGGCCTGAAAGAAATTCCTTTTAGAAAGAGGGCTCTGTATCCAATTCCAAGATATTCTCAATGATCCCTTTTCACTGATTTTTGCATCCTTGTATTTTCATTTCCCCCTTGCACTGGGCCAGGTCATGTCTGAGGGTCATTAGAATACAGTAGAACAGATGGTATGTCACAAATTAAGACAGTAAGTAATAGGGAAGTTGAATGAGTTATCATAGGTCTATATAGTAAGTGGTGGATCAATCTAAGAATCTCCAGAAACTGAGTTCTATAGCACTATGAAGTTAACTTAAAACAAAACCATTAATATTATGCATCATGTTGAATATAATGAAAAGACTGAGTTCAATAATATAACATCAGAATTATTAAAAACCTTTGCTTTGGTCATTGCAACCACATAGATATTTAATTTCACTACACACATACTTGTGAAACTACAGAAAAATGAATTCTGGAAATAAATAGATCAAAATTTTTATTCATTTATTTTTAACATGGTCCATTAACTACAGATTGTTAAAGGAACTTTGTGCTACACTTGAAGACATATTATAAAAATTAATGTCGTATGTTTATATTTATGGACAATTCAGAACAAATATAAAGAAATGAATTTCTGACAGACAGGTAATAATAGTCAGAGACTAGTTCACACAATTTACCATTTTGCTCAAAATCATGCTGGCCATCATAATTGGGCTTCAAGTTTGACTCGCTGCAGTAATGGTTATATTAAAGATATTGCCTTATGCCTCTGGAAAAGTAGAGATGAATTTGTAGCTGGAAAATGTCAATAACAAAAAATGTAGGGATAAACATTGGGGGAAAACAAGAATGTAAAAATCATTTTCAAGGAATTTCATCTAGAATATGAAAGTCATAATACAAACATGGAAGCAGAGGGCCAATCTTCAGCAAGTAATTTACATGAACTTTGATTACATTGTAAATTGCTAAAGTATTTAAAGTTTGTAGCAAATTGGCTATCCAAAAAAAAGGAAAAAGAGAATCCCACTTTGCATGAAGCAGCATCAGAGAATAAGTGAATGGAAATAGTATGTCTTGATGGCTTGGATTTGTACAAATTAAACCTAAACCATGCATTAGAGTAAAATATTCATACAGATTTATTATGAAACAAATTCCTCTTACTACAGAACTAAATCTAGCTTAGTGTAAAGACATATCTTTATTACAATGTCATACTGTGGCCCAAAGGTCATGTCATAAATTAAAGCTGAAATTAGACCAGCAGGGTCCCATTATTTTTTCTCAGCATGAAACTTTAATAATATGACTTCGAATGACCTTATTTCACTATTGTTTCAAGATATCTTGTTAATATTCCTCTTTTGCATTATTATTTTCTCTTCAACATATACTTTTTTCCTCTAAACTATATATTTAACTTCAGCTGCACCATATTCAGCTTGCCATCTGTTGAACATATGAACTCAGTTGTAAGTGCGAGCTTATCTCTTCTGCAGGGATACTTTGCCAAATGACCATTCTCTTCATATTCATTGCTAAGACTATTGTAACATGCAGATGCTCTAACTTTTGAGAAAAATTTACTATAATCAGAAAATAATGATTTCAGCAATCAAATAACTTGTGGCAAGAATATTCATTAAATCTTAACATGCACCATGTATGTTGAAATATATTACTTTTTTCTAACTAAAATCAGAAATATAATATTCATAAGTCATATTAGTAAAAGTCCTTAAACATATTTATCTACAAGACATCTAGATTTGAGGGGTTATTTTTATACATAAAAATGCTTATCTTCATTTTCTGCTATCAAAAGACACTTATATAAATTTTCCATTTTTGTGTAATTATACTTGTATATATTTTAGTGGCATTTGGAAATGTACATTCTTATTATTATTTGAAAATATATGTTGTTTATGAAGATTTACTTAATAAAATTCTTTTTTTAAGATTTTATTTATTTATTTTTAGAGAAAGGGGAAAGGAGGAAAAAAGAGGGAAGAGAAAGAGCAATGTGTAGTCGACTCTCACATGCCCTCTACCAGGGACCTGGGCCCCAACCCAGGCATGTGCCCTGCCTGGGAATCAAACTGGCAACCCTTTGGTTTGCAGGCCAGTACTTAATCCTGTGAGCCACACTGTCCAGGGCTTCTTAATAAAATTATTTAAAGAGACAATTATATATGATTGTCTCTTTAAAGAGACTATATATATATATATATAAAATTTATTTAGAAAAGCAACTTGATTTTTATTTACTTCTAACAAAGTGAAATTAATATGTAAATAGATGTTGGTCACTCCTTACTAGCAAAAATACTTGATTCATTGAAAATACTTTTTATTCATATTGAGCAAATATTTAAATACTTAAACTAGTGTAGTTTAATATCATTCTTCCATATACACCCAGTATGCTTCTTTAACAATGGAAATGGAGATTACTAATAACAAAAATATTTGTCGTAAAATGGAAAGATTTCATTCTGTATGCCATACTTTCCTAAATATATGTAAGTCTGCATATAATCAACTTACTACATTCTATTTAGTAACCTCTCATTGTGCAGTAGAATAAAAGAATCTTGTTTGTTTTAGATTTTAGATTTTAATAACCCACAAGTAAAGCAGCTCCTTCTGATTTTGCTCCTTGCCCAGCCTGTGCTGCACCACTAACCATGTTCATGGTGGTAAAGCACTGGGTCAGAGGTGAATGCCAACAACTTTAAAAGTCAAAAGAATTCTTATGAAAGAAGGCCTTTATATAAAATTTGAAATTAGGAGTTGTTTTATTTTAAAAGGGAAACCAATCCCTTATAGTTACATAGGGATTGTTTGTTGAGGATTTGGTTTGTCATTTTCCTAAGCATACTGCATACTCTAAAGGAAAATTAATTGCAGCATAATTAGTACTGAGGCATTCTGAATACAAAAAGTTACCCTGTAAAAAGTATTTTTACCTCTTTGTTTCAGAAAAAAATAAAACTCCTTATGACACTTATGAGTAACATCAATTGTACTGTTGGAATCAGTGGACATTAATAATGAGTTAAACAGGAAATCAGCTGGACAAATGAGTTCCTCACTGCTAAAAGCATCAATAAAAAAAGTCAGGGAAATCATGAACTTAGCTATTAAAGCCTGACAAATACATCATTTAAAAGCTGAAATTTAAAAGTGGACTTTTAAAATCTATGAAGTTAAGGACACTAGGGACAGTGAAAATTAAAATGAATTGCAGGAGAGAAATTGTTTAAAGATGAAACTGAACACCTATGAATTTGTGACAACTTGGTAAACACATTAGAGGATATTGAACTGACATCTATAATAGAGGTAAGAGTTGAGAAGTGCAATGTGCTTTCCTAGGATCAGAAATTTTACAACTACATTGTTCTACAACTTTTTATATCAAAGACTGAGTTATGGATGCAACTTTAGGTACATTTATTCTACTCTTAATGAAAATGCACACACATTCACAGAAGTAAAATTTATGAGCAGACGGTCTATCAGGCAGATTTTTCCCTCTTTCATCATACTATATAATGGTCACTCTATATTGACTTTTACTTAAACAGTGAGGAAAGTATATATATTTTATTTTCTAACTGAAATGAATTATTCAATGCAAAGACAATTTTTAAAAAATCAAGGTATGTTCATTTTTGGTTTATTTTGTTAAGTGCAAGTGACCTAAAATAATCAAAATAGCAGTCAGCTTGTCTCTGCATACAACACCTACAATGCAACTCCTAACTTACAGGAGCTAAGTTATACTAATAAAAATGAGAAACATACTTACTGAGGAAAAAAAACTATGATTCATTGACAACGTTTTAAATTAAGTATTCATCTTGATAACTTGCCTTTGATAAAGACATTTCTTTGTTTATGATGTTTTAAATATTTTATTTATTTATTTATTTTTAGAAAGAAGGGAAGGAAGGGAGAAAGAGAGGAAGAGAAACACTGATGTGTGAGAGAAACATCCATCAGTTGCCTCTAGCACAACCCCAACTGGGGACCTGGCCCTCAACAAAGCCATGTACCTGGATGACCGGGAATTGAACCTGAGACCTTTTATGTCTGGGGATGATGCCCAAACCACTGAGCCACACCAGTCAGGCTATGATGTTTTTAAACATTAACCATGTGATCAGTATTGACTGAAAGCTTTATATGTTCAACCACATGGTCCTATCTCAATCTCTTTTATTTATGCACTTCCCCAAAATATGTAGTGTAAGCTACTATTCCTAAGAAACTGAGAAAACCAAATATATTAATTTCTTTAGAAAAAATTAAATAATAGTTTGATAAAATAAGACATTCTTAGGTAGGTAACTAGTTGGGGATTTATTCTTTTATAGGAATTTATTTTTCATAAACTTAGTGTCTATATAAAAATAGAAAAGAATGTAACTGCTCTTAACAGACAAAAACAAAAAAAATTCTAATTTTGAGTTAAATAAATTGATTAAGCTTAGAATATATATGAAAAGAGATATTAACATATATTTTGATGGAATCATGCACTATATGTATAAATTACATACATGTGCATTTATATAATCACATGTGTATTTATCGTACATATATGCACACCTATATACACATGTGTGTATGTATATGTATGCATATGTGTATAGATATGTGTGTGCACATGGAAGAAAATACCCAAGTGAGGAAAAGTGTTTTCTCCTAACAGTGATCACAGTGGATGCCTTGGTGGACTGCACAGATACTCTTTCTGGGTGGAGATATTCATTTTCCCAGCCATCAGAAATATTAACTTCTTCCCTCACAAAAACTTTCCTTTACCTACAAGATTCTTACCCAATATTGGGTGCCCTACTTGAGGACAGCATGCATTCAAAAGGGAGAGAATTCAGAGGATTAAAGACCCTACCTCCCAGACTCAGGACAATTGCTCTTAGGACAATTTTGAAAGGCCATTATTAGAGATTTCTCTCTTAGAGAATATCCTCTTCCAAATCTCGCTTTCCTGTTTCCCCTGGTGTTTCCAAGACATGCTCCCATAAACTATTGCAAGCAGATTTTAGAGACTAACATTGTGCTTCTCAGGAAATCTGACTATGATTATACATTTAGTCACTCAGTACAGGAAAGTTTGCCTCTCTCTGTGTATAATGCACACTTACAGATATACATATAATGTGTGTATATATACACATACATACTCATACATATATATGTGCATATGCATACAAAGTGTCCCTGCTGAGTGCACTGAAATCTTTTGATTGCCATTATACTTATGAAAAACATTCAGCAGGGACATTTCACAGTGAACACACAATTATTATTTAACATTTCACCAAATAACATATTATATTAACATAATAACATAATAACATAACATATTTGAACTCTTTAAAACTCCAAACTTCTATGATTACTATGGCTATCAAACCAGGAATAAGGGAGTCATGCAATATAATGTGTGATACACATTTATTGATTATATGTTAATTATAAACTATGCCATCTTATTAAAGTTAATCAAAAATCCTATTTTATGATACATTTATTGACAACATTTCTGAACTGCAATACTCCAAATCTCATCCCAATATAAGTTATACAAATTATATTTCATTTTTCTCAGATAATTATATATTTGGTGATAACTGGATCTATTATTTTAAACTCCATGTTAACCATATGCCTTATAGATGTAAACAATCATAGAAATTGTCAAAAACTCTATGAATCCTTAACATACTCTGGAAGCTTATATTATTTATGTTGTTAAGAATTATAACTGAGAATTTGTTTTATTCTGATATGTCTCATAAAATACTAAAGTCAGAATAAATACTAATTGTCAGTGTAAGAAAATTAAAAGTTAGTTTAATTGTCTCCTGCTGGCAAACCATCATATCTGTATGAGAATGGTCAATAGTAAAATATCTTCACTGTTTACTCCTAGTGGGAACTGAATACAATCATTTATCAATGTGCAAGATATCCAGTTTAAAATAAAACTCAGATAATGGCCTCTGTTAGGGCTGATTATTGCTTATCAGAAAGATTCTACCAACTGCTGGGATATATGTTTGTTGAATTAATCTGACATTGTTTTCCAGAAGGCTTAATCCTCAAGGCTATAAATTTTAGTAAACTAATTTATGAAAATGTAACATTGTGTCTTATAAAATGCATATGCTTATAAAATGTCACAATTTGGTACCTTTGGCATGGCAAAAAAAAATTTCAAAAATCTTGCAAAACAGTATATTTAAAAGATAACACATGATTCTTAGGGTATAATCCCCGCAGTGGAATTCCTAGGTCAAACGGCAGTTCGAGTTTTTTTCCTCCACTTTTTGGAGGAAATTCACAATTTTCCACAGTAGCTGCACCAGTCTGCATTCCCACCAACAGTGCACTAGGCTTCCCTTTTCTCCACAAACTCACCAGCACTTGTTGTTTGTTAATTTGTTTATGATGGCCATTCTGACTTGTGTGAAGTAGAATCTCATTGTGGTTTTAATTTGCATCTCCCTAATGACCAGTGATGTTGAGCATCCTTTCATATGTCTCTGGGTCCTCTGTATGTCCTTCTTGGAGAAGTGTCTGTTCAGGTCCTTTGCCCATTTTTTAATTGGATTGTTTGTCTTCCTGGAATGGAGTCGTGTGAATTCCTGAGGATGATAATGGGGGAAGAAGGGGAAGGGTTGTCAAGGAATATGTAGAAAGGGCCTATGGACAAAGCCAAAGGGGGGAAGGAGTGAGGATGGGAGATTGGGGTGGGTGGGGAGGGTTAAAATGGGGGAGTGAAAATGGAGACAACTGTACTTGAATAACAATAAAAGGAGATAATACATGATTAAGTCTGCAAAATTGCAAATATTCAAAATCATGCATGTTCCTTAAGACAGATATGTATTACATATACAAAATAGAAAATAGTATATATTAATAAATATATATTTCCTATTACTAGGCTTTCAAAGTTATTAAACTTTCATTCTATAACATATAATCAGCTATTATTTATATACAATGCACTTTTTACCCAACCTTATATTTTGCTTTTATTGATTTATGTTCCCATGTTATTTTATATTTTTTGTCATGACTTATCCAAGCTTACTCAAGCATACTGCCTATAAAGATCATACTTATAGTGATTTAATTTATTATGTTTCATTTATGGTTATTCTCATTCATCTTTTTTTTCCCTGCTTTATTATAAGCCTAGTAATTTGGGTAGTATGCCATACATTGCCCATTTTACTTTGTTGAGTCCTGGATATTTTAATGTTCTTTGCTGCCCTAGAACCCCAACTATATCTCCTCAACTGATGGGTTGAGGTTTTGCCTGGCTTCCTTTTACTTGTGGTACATCCTGTAATCTCTCGCCATGCATTAAATAGGGTCATTTTGGTGCTACATTTATGAGTTTCCTGTTTCAAAGAGATTACTTTACTTCATTGCTTGATGTCCAATTTCTTTGTTTTAGGTGCTTTGTCTGTTTTATTTGTTCTTTTACTAAGAAGGGTAACTTTGTTCTTTCTTCTCCATCTTGGCCAGAGAACAAGATTGTCCCTGCAGTTTTGATGACCTATCTCCAAGTTTTTCTTTCTTCTTTTATTGGTTTTACAGAGAGAGAGGGAGAGAGAAGGAGAGAGAGATCGACTTGTTCCACTTATTTGCTCATTCATTGATTGATTCTTGTATGTGCCCTGACTGAGAATCAAACCCACAGACTTTACATATCAGGATGCCCCTCTAACCCACTGAGCTACCCAGCCAAGGACGTTCCCCACTGTTTAGAATGCGGGACTTGTGAATAAAACTCCCTGTTAGTTCTTTATCCACAATTTTTAAATTGCAAATTGAAAGCTGTATTAATTCGAATATATTTCTTGATTATGCCTTTACTGTTATCTTTTAGTATGTACAAGAGCATTTTCATGAGAATTAAATCTTTGCTAGCTCTCATTAATTAAAACAGCCTACAGTTAGTAGAATTTGCCTTCTGAAATAGACAAATAAAATGAAATTTATCTATATTTCTGTGATGAGAATGAAATAACTATGTGTAGATGCTCTTCAAATAATATAGTAACTTTGAGGAAATAAGAGTAAAAATTTAAAAGACCAAGATAAGCACTTCCAAAATATTGTAAATACCCCAAGCTGAGCAGAAATTTATATTAATAAAAGAGATTCAGTTATAATTTTAAAAACATAATCCTCACATAATGCTTGATATCTTGACCACTAGTATAGGTAATAATGTCGCTTCCAAAACTGATAGAATAGCTTTTGTTTTACGTAGCTGCAAATCATCATCATCATCATCATCATCATCTTTTCTACACAGATATATTTACATATCTTACATTGTAAGAAAAAATGTAATGCTTTTACATTTACATATGAAACATAGTATACATAGCTAACATTTTGAGGGGCATGGGAACTCATAGAAGTGAGTAACCTAATAAAGTTAACCTGACATTTATAAATCTAAGGGAGCTGTGTGGCATGTACATCATAACAATGTAATACATATTTTTTCTATTTTAGGTAAACACTTTATTTCAATTCTAATTTAAGAGACATGATTTGGAGCTCTGATTCTAGTCAGAGCAGAGTAATTTCCATTGGTTACACCTTGAGCTACAAGAAATTACAAACTCTAGATAAAATATAAAAATCAACTGCTTAAGAACAACTCTAAAAAATACTAGCAGGAATACTATCCTTAGAAGAAGATAAGCAAACAAGTTATGTGTTACATTTAGCTTTTTTCCCCAAGAACACCACTCAGGTCATAAAGCTGCCAAGTGGAGTAAAAGGGAAAACAGAAAGTGACTGTGTTACGAAGATGAAGGAAAAAGTGTCCAAGTATGAAGTTGTCAAAGGTGCTGGAAATTGAAGGGAAATTTTTTAAAAGAGGGGAATCACAATAAATGGATTCTCAAAATCTACATAAAAGTGTGCCTCAAATCTATGTAGTCCTATTAAATTGTTCACGCAAGTGACAAAAATCCAAGGAGTTTAGAAGAAAATAGCAGCTGAGGGGTAATTTTTCAGCTACCAACTCTGCTGGGGAAAAGAAAAAAAATTAAGTTCAAATCCCATCAAAAGTGAATGGTTTGTTAAAAAAAAATCTGGCATTTCACTTAAATGCAAGGTTGACATTTCCTAGGATTAAGCTGTGGACTCAAAATTTTTGCTGTAGGACAAAGGACAGATCGCAATAAGCCTCTTTACAAAACCAAAGCCAGGCCTCCGTGAGATAAAGATAATCCTTTGGTAATTTACCTGTCACAACAAAACTCAACATTCCTTAAAGTAACAAGGGGCAAAACTAATATTTGGTGATTAAAGTAAAAATAGCAATTGTCATTGGTTGGTGAAGGGATAATGTTCAACTGGAAAAAGAAAAAAAAAGAAACTTTCTATGGTAATGGAACATTGTCTGTTTTGCTCTACGTTTGAACATGTGTCAAAAATTTATCAAACTGTGCATATAAAAATTTTATTATTTCATATAGGTAAATACAATTTGTTATTAAATATAAAACAATTTCAAAAGCAAATTTAAGACTTTGAGTGGATACAAAATTTACAGTTTTACATGTGTGTTTGTATGTGTATGTTGAGCTAAAACTAGCTGCAAAACATGTTTGTCAAATCAAACCCGCGTGAATCAGTAATTCCAATTACCTAAGTCAAATTTGATAATTTCAAACATTCAAACAATAAGTAGACACAGGCAAAGCAGAGAGGTCAGGTCCATATGAGCCAGCTGCCTTTTTCCGACTCTGGACTCATGTTCCCTGGTAAAGAACAATAAGTTTTTAATAAGATTCTTAATCACCCTTCAGAGCAGAGAACATTGATGTGATGAAGCAGCTCCATTTCTTTTTTACCCCAAAAAGTTGACTACTTACATGGCATTTGCTATGAACCAAGGTATCATAAATTTATAGATGTCAGGTGTGCTTACAAAAAGCAATCATAAACCAGTAACATACTATTACTTTAGACAAAAGATTACCTCCTAGCAAATGCTATTTACCTTGAGATTTGTTACCATTTTCATGGTGATATTAGATGGGACTCTTTGCACTGTCTTTCCCCTGGGAGTTCCACCTCACTGTAGATAAATGAGTCACATTTTTTATGCAGAAATAAACCACTTAATGCTGATACCATTGTACTGACTTTTTAATTAACTTGGAAACTGATGTGGGTTTTTTTTTTTTTTTACTCATTTTTAATACTAGACAAACCCTCTGCAATAACTAGAAAGTTATTTCTAAATAAATGCCAACAGGCTGCATAAATAGTTGTCAAATAGGTTTGCAATGAAAATATTAAGTTGCTGTGATTGAACATAGGAGGTCTGTCTGGAAAAAGTCCAGCCACGGTTAACACAAAGAGAGGGGTTTGTGCAACATCAATGTAACCTGGCAGCCAAGGAGAGTGGACTGGAATGCACATGCGTGAACAATGACAACTTCACTGTACTAGTCAGTGGGGGCAGTAGATGCCTTTGAGTGAGCATGTGTACTGTGTGGCCATCACATTCAAAATGACTGAGTAGAGCAATTAATCTACATCAAATTTTGCAATAAGCTTGAACATTCCTCCATGGATACTATTTTGATGAATCAGAAGACTGTAGCTATGGGCAACTGGTGACTGACAGCTTCATCACTACAATGCACTTGCTCATGAATCTCATCTTGTGCACTTTTCTGGTGAAATATCAAATCACCCAGGTGACTCAGTTCCCCTATAGCCCAGACTTGGTGCCTTGAGACTTCTGGCTTTTCCAAAAAACTAAAATCACCTTTGAAAGGGAACACATTTCAGATTGTTGATGAGATTCAGGAAAATACAACAGGGCAGCTGATGGTGATTGGGAGAACTGTGTGAGGTCCCAAGGAGTCTACTTTGCACGGGGACTGACATGCCATTATCCTATGTACAATGTTTCTTGTTTCTTATATCTTCTTCAATAAATATCTGTACTTTTCATATCACATGGATGGATAGCTTCTTGATAAATCTCCTATATCATCATTGTGAACTTCAAAAATGATACTTGATAACATATTATTAGCTATAGTTATTAGGGGGGAGTGTATTTTAACATTACAAAATTTAATACATATATTGAGAAATTATAGAATGAGTATATACAATTCCACAATATATATGAAAAAATGACTAAATGCAATTAAATGTGTCATTCTTTGATATGCTGTTTAAATGTCAGCATCACAGTTCTAAATACTATGCTTTATATATGGCACTTTGATCAGAAATTTTGCTTCTAATTATTTTGATAAAATTTTAAATTTCATGTCTTATTAAAGTGATAGATATGAGCCCTGGTAGGTGTAGCTCAGTGGATTGAGCTCAGGCCTGAAAACCAAAGGGTCACCAGTTCATACCCCACTTTGGGCTCATGCTTGGGTTGTGGGCCAGGTCCTGAGTAGGGGGTGCACAGGAGACAACCACACATTGATGTTTCTCTATCCTTCCCTTCCCCTCTCTCCAAAAATAAAAATATCATAGACATGAAAATGCAACACTATAAAATCTCTTTGATTGCAGCAATGATATTGATAAAAATATCTTACTCCACAAAATTTAGAATGCTGGAAGGCATGTTTCCTAATCACTTTCAGATTGTTTATTCATCCATGAACTTATTGACCCAATTTCCATCCCTTAAACTACAGTGGTTTTATTGTTTATTTATTTATTTATTTATTTATTTATTTATTTTTGTAGTTCTCCAATCATTCTGCTTCAGAAACTTTGGTAATGACATTTCTTTATCTTCAGATCACAATTTTAATGTCATTTCCTCCTGCATAATTACCCTAGGACCTACACTGGGTCAGGATTTTCACTTATGTACTTTACTAGCACCCTGAACTTTTCTTATTTGCCTTTGTCACTGGTTTAATAATGTCTTTTATTCATGTAGTCACTATATATATAAAACAGCTTCTACAGTGCAAGCCCCATGAAGCCTGTGGAGATTATATATATATATATATATATATATATATATATATATATATATATATATATATATATTCTTAGCATCTAACACAGACCTGGTTTATAGAAGTTGTTCTAGAAACCCTCCCTTACAAAGACAGATAGACAGAAGTAAAGAAAGAAACACAAGGAAGATGGAAGGAAGGAAGGAGGGTTAGTGCCAAAAGAAATGAGAGATTAATTGCTCTCTGTGAGATTAAACATTCAATAAACACCTAAATAGGAAGAGGAAAAATGCATTTTTTCAGTATTCTTTTATAAATTTTTACATAGGACTAACTAAGGATTATCCTGACTTACTGTTGTGAGTTGAATTGCGTTTCTCCAAAGTTCACATGTTGAAGTCCTATACCACAGGACCTCAAAATGTTACCATAGTTGAAGACAAGGTCTTTAAAGAGCTGTTTATGTTAAAATGAGGCCTTTAATGTGGACTCTAATCCAATATGGCTGGTGTTATTTTAAGAAGATGAAATTTGGACACACAGAAAGATACCAGAGATACATGCCTGAAAAACAGACATTGTAAAGACACGGTGAAGAGGCATCTAGCTGCAAAGCACAGAAGGGTGCCTCAGGAGAAACTAAACCCGCCAACATCTTCACCTTCCACTTTAGCCATAAGAACTGTGAGAAATAAATTTTTGTTGTTTAAGCCATCCAGTCTGTGATACTTTGTAATAGCAACCCTAGAAAACTAATACACGTACCCAATCTACTTTATTCCTCAACATTACAGATACAGCAATTGTAAATTATACATGGTCCACAAGACAAAAAAACTGGTGCTTAGCTTTATATTTAAATGGGATTTTAGAGAATAGTTACTGAGAAAAATAACTGTTTTGAGTTCTTAAAGTATTTTTGCTTTTTTTCTATTTTCTTTTGTATATTAGAATGACTATGTTTATACATGTTTGTATGTTGAGGAAGGAGAAAATGGCTTTGGAAACCAGTAATTTAATGCCAAGTAATATAGATTATAAGTTTGTGTTTGCACCTAAAGTATTATCTCATAAATATTAATAAACCCTATCATTTTCAGTGGGCTACATTGGATAAACACCAAAATCAGTCTTCTAACATACATAAACAAAGAAAAATAAAATAGATAATTACCAGTTTGTATGTCTTCCACCTCTAATTTCAAAATTGGCCAGACATTATTTTGTTAAATTTTTCTTTTAGAGAGGCATCAACGTCTTGCAGTCTGTATGTTTGTTTTGAAGTATATATGTATTTACTATTTAAAAATGAAGAAAATTTTGACATCTCTGCTTTTCTTGCAAAACCTGTAAACCGAAGGTCATGGGGTAATATCACTGGTATGAGCTTAACTAATGCCTTAAGAGGATGTAGAAATGGTACAATTTTTAAATTACAATTCATTTCTAAATACCTCTTTTCACAAAATGAACTTTAAAATATTAGGTGAAAGTTTTAAAATCTTGAAGGAGGAGGGGTGGGAGAGAGTTCATTGTTCTTAACAGAAAAGCAACCTTAAATAATTTTGACTGTCATGTAGCTGCTTCACAATGGATGACCAGATGTGGCCTGGAGTGGAAGATAAGGACCCTGGGAACAGACCCATACCCATGCTTGTGTTTACCTGTTCCATGGGAAGGCATTCACGGTCAGCATGATCGATATCCACCAGTCAATAAGTAATTCCCATCTCCTAACGTTATACCTAACTCCACCCCCCCCCAAACTGTACGTAAGTGCTCAGGACAAGGGATACGACACCTGTGCTTTTCTCGCCAACCTCAGGAGTCTCCTTCTCTTGCTTTAGACCTTACTAGTGAACTCTGTTTGCATACCAATCGACTTGCTTATTGGGAATTATTTACAATGTTGGAAAGAACCGAGATTCTGACAACAAAAGTCACACTATAAATGCTTAAATTTTCATTTTTAAGGTCTGTGATAACTTTTAAAGTAACTTTAAGTAGCTGTGTCATGCAAAGTTGTCCAGAATACAGCAAAGAACATCGAATAGTTCCAAGGACTTTTCTGGGACACAGAAATGTTAAAGAAATCAGATGTGCTGGAGGGATATCACACTTCAAAATAAATTCTATTTAAGGAAGCCAACCTATATAGCATTTTTTCTTTTTTCCTTCTTCTTTCTTTTCTTACTTTTTTACTGATTTTTCACCAAGTCCTAGCATCTCAATGTACTCTTAGACAAGATTTATCAGCACAGAATTTTAGTTAGTTGTGTAAACCACAAAATTTTATTTCGTAGGCTACTGGAGGCTGTTAATTTGCATATTGTGAAGCACATCATAAATTATTTAAACTATAGTTGTCAAAATAAAAGAAAAAAATCCCCTTATGCTGTACTTTTCTTAATTCTTTACTTTTCATATATTTACTTTCTTATTGATGTACAAAATTCAGTAAATCACAGTCCTGGTAATTTTAGTGAATCATTCTGCATCATTTCAACTTGACTGATTATGCTGAAAGAATACCATCAAATATCTCAGACTATCATTCATATATTGTTCTTGAAATGCATGGGAATGTGTGTTTTAAATGATGTTCAAAAACTCCAGGAAACACTGAAGAAAAATATTTAAACAGATTAGTAAAAATGATTTCATATCAGTCAGAATAATGTAGAAAAACAAATTAAGGACAAGAAAATGGAAATAAGAATATCAAATTGACTCAAAATACACTAACAGGGAAAATATAAAGCTCTTATTTGTACTATGGTGAATTAGCAAAAAGAGATAATCTAGACTCCAGAATACAAATTAGATTTTTTAAAAAGATTTTAGTTTATTATTTAAAGTAGAGAACCAATAAAAAGGTATGGAATTCATTTTTAGTCCTGTAACTCACTCAACATGTGGCCTTGAGTTAATTATTTTAACTTGTCATTTAAAGAAAAGTTATTCCTTATATTTTACTTCTTGACATGATTTTAGTCACCTGGGCATCTCTGATGTTAAATTCAAGCCTGGCATCCACTGTAAGATCAATCTCAGTGCTTTTAGTCAATTTGCATCTTATCAGTGTATCACTTACTAACTGAGGGGCTTTTGGTTTTAAGGATCCTCTGCTATGAAATTTGTCCCTAGAAGTGGTAAATGGGAAATTTGCATGACTGCCTTTAGGCAAGAACTCTGTACTTGAATACATTTTAGTCTATTTTATTCTTATGAAAAATATTATAATCTCATGAATAAGACATTATTTGGACTTTATAACTCTCTGTGTGAAGCTAACCACCCCAGTCAGCATAATAGTTGTTCATTTTCTTTTCTTCTTTATACACATTCATAAAGTAGAATTTTCAGGTTCTGAAAATGATCTTAGTGCTAGTTGTGATTTGAACTCCTGCCAATAGACAATTTTCTACTTTGTAAATAATCTACAGAAGCTTATCCTCAAATTTTATAGAAAGCCATTTTAGAATGGTTCAAGATGCATTTTGGTGAACAAATATGACAACAGATGTAATAATATGTAATAAAGATAATAAAATTTAATACAAGCTTCTTTGAATATGTGTGTTTAAGCTGTGAGTATATTGTGCTAGAGAAATAAGTATAATAAAAAAACCTATGAAATCTTTAAAGACTAACTGGGTAATTTCTGGTTCTGCCTGTAGGAAGCTTGGAAGTCACCACTCCATCCTTAAAAAAAAAGTAAAAACTAAACAGACTGAGAATCAACAACTCTTCTTGGATCCATCGAGAGGCAAGTAAGGGCACAATGCCCCCAAAATTAGAGAGAGAAATGCACAGAAAAATACAGGAGTCACTGCTTACCTAGCAGAGACTCGTGAGTAGAATCACCACGAGCACCAGTGCTGGGGAAGGACAACCTGAGTTATGATTGAAGAAATGGCGGAAGTTCAGCATGTGTAGATCTGAGAGTTAACAAGTCATGGGGGCCCCAGTTACAGGGGGACTCCCACGCTTTTGTACTTCCAGGCTTTCCCAGATTCTCATAGTAAATACATATAGAAGAAAAATCCCCTCATCCTTCAGGCAAGGGAAGAGGAAAAGGATTATCTTTAAATACCAGCGATAAAAGGATATCTTTTAATAGCCAGAGAATTTTAGTATTCTTTACCAAGCCTGCCTTTAGGATAAACTAGTTAACAAGATCCTAACTAACCTGTGCTAGGGAATTGCAAATTCCAGCCCACTCTAGCCGTGTGCCCCACCAGACTCGGGAGAAAAAGAAACAAACACTTCTGTGGTTTACAAAGGCCCACTAAAATACTGAGACGTAAGCACGGGACTCCAGAATATTTCCTCGCCCCCCACATCTCACCACCACATTACAGCAGTTCCTTCCACCCAGAGCATTGTGTCCATCTATCAGGAAAAAAATTACAGCGCTTATCAAAAGGCAAAAAAACACAATATAAAGAGAAGTTGCAGAAACAGCACATACCCAGTTGAAATTTTCAGACCAAGAATTCAAAACAACATGACTAATACGCTAAGGGCTCTAATAGAAAGAGCAGACAGCATGTAAGAGCAGATGGGCAATATGAGCCAAGAGATGAAATCCCAAAAGAGCTGACAAGAAATGCTAGAGATTAAAAATAAACAAAAAATGCCACTATAACAGAATTGATTAATGCCTTTCACAGGCCTGTTAGTAGACTAGACACAGCTAAGGAAAAACCTTCTCAGCTTGAATATGTGTCAATAGAAACCTATAAAATTAAAAAGCAAAGAGAACAGACTGAAAAAAAATACAACAGAATAGAATATTTAAGGACTTTGGGGCAACTACAAAGAAGAAATGGTAATACCAGGGAAGAAGAAAAAGGAAAGCAAAAGAAATATCTGAAACAATAATGACTGAGAATTTTCCCCATCTTAAATGTCAGACAACAAACCTCAGATCCAGGAAGATCAAAGAATACCAGTCAGGATAAATGCAAAACAAACAAACAAATTAAAAAAAAAGCAAAAAAAAAAACCCACAAAAATCCTAAAACAGGCATATTATTTTCAAGCCACAGAAAATTAAACATGAAAAACACTTTCTGGAAGAAGCCAGAGGGAGAAAAATAAGAATTCTTTGCCTACAGAGAAAGAACTACATTCAACTCTTTTAAGAAAACATGCAAGCAAGTAGAGAGGGGCATAAAACATTTGAAGTGTCAGAAAAAATACCACCAACCTAGAATTCTTTATCATGAGAAATTATCCTTCAAAATTGAAAGAGAAATGCAGACTTTCTCAAACAAACAAAAAGTGAGAGAATTGTTTGCCAGTAGTTTTCTGCCTTACAAGAAATGTGGTGGGCACACCATGAAATATACAGATTACGCTGTTCTCCAGTAGATTGAGATAAACTTCCAAATCCTCAAATGGCTAATGCTGGCAAAAGTAGTAGATAAACTCCATGAAGGGCAGCTAAACATAATACATTAAACTTGGATAATTAAGTGGAAGCACAATCCAAGAATTGGAACAAGGTTGCAGGCTCAAAACTAACAGTCGCATACAGGAAACTGATGTAGGCATTATGGTAGACAGCATCTGGGGACAGCCTGAGAGGCTGCTTCAGCCAAGAATTTGCTATTCATCACAAGTGAGAGTTCTGGAATAACAAAATAAAACCATCTAAAAAAATAAAACCATCTACTAGAAAAGAGCCTAAAACTATCTAATATTTAACTTTTTCAATGTAATTAACTTTAGCAATAGTTAGATATGACCTAACTAAAGAGATTTATGGTTTAAAAGAGGAGGTTAAAAGGAAGTCTAGATAACTACATTAAAAGGCAAAATGAAGTGAGTTCTGTTTAAAGGAGGAAGGTATCACATAAAGATTTTTTTAAGGGGTGGGAGAAAAGACCATGAGGTACTGTATTTAACCTATTCTAAGGCACACAATTTTTCACAATTTAACATCTCTGAAATTGCAATGCATTTTACAATTGATGAAAATTCCTTTATGTATTCTCAGCTACTGCAATTTCAACAAAAAAGGAAAATAGTTGGAATTAATAAAATTAATCAATGGAAAACATTAAAATAAAAGAAATATACAGATCATGTATCATAGAAATGTACACTTGAAACATAATCTTTCTAATAATGTCACTCCAACAAATTTAATATTTTTCTCAAAAAGTTCTTTAGGGAAAAGGAAAAATATGTGAGAAACTCAGATCTATATAAAGGAACACAAACAAAAGGAAAAAATGATATTCAAGTTTCAATCTTAAAAACTAGAAATAAGTTAGGAAGATTTATAGAATAGTAAATGAGACATTTTCAGGCAGTTCAGCTAATTGTATACAGTAAATATATAGAGAATTGTATATGTGATTGGAAATTAATCAATGGTGTGTCATAATATACATTATATTTAAGTTTATAGTACATCTTTGCTTTATATGTATATATAATATATAAATATATAAATTACACATGATGCATATATACATACATCAGATATGTGTATGACATATGTTCATAAATAATAGAGAAGTTTTTAAGAATATATTTATGTGGCAAAATAGGATTTTATATAAAGCCAAAATTATAATGTGAAGAACACATAATTTGATTAATTATGTAAAATTATACAACAAATTATACTAAGCGTCAAAAAATTTTGTTTTGAAGAATCTATAATATCGTATGCACTTATATAGAAATAAGTGATAAAAATGGTTGGAAATGTAACAAAACCAGAGTCATGATTACAGCCTGTATAGTAAGTGTTTAAATGACATTTTCTCATTTTTATTTGTTTTGTTTATTTAGTTAGTTTTTGATCCTCACCTGAGGACATACTTATTGATTTCAGAGAAACAGAGAGAAAAGGTAAGGGAGAGAAAGAGATGGGGAAAAACGTTGATATGAGAAATATCAGTCGGTTGCCTCTTGTCTGCACCCTGACCAGGGACCAAACCCACAACCCAGGTAATGTGTCCTGACCATGAATGGAACACGCAACTAACTTTCTGGTTTATGGGACAATGCTCCAACCAACTGAGCCACACTGGCCCAGAGCTTATTTTCTTATTTTTAGACAATAAATTTGCATTATTTATTACTAAAGAAAATAAACTATTTTAAGTGATGCATTGGGCAAGTGTAATTATTACAGAGGTAATTTAACCTCAGCTAATGCATGAGTAATAAGTTTAACCTGGAAATAAAAAATATTGTAAAATGTATACCAACATTATTTCCCTAGGATACTCTACATTCTGTGCATTTACTTTTACATCAGAAATATACTTAGAAGAAAATGTTAGTGCATAACTTATTAGATCTAGAATTCCATATTAATGTATAAATATTAATTAACCATTATAGTTAGAAACCCTATTATGAAATAGCCCCACTAAACAATCAAATCTATACAATTTACTTTATGCAATACCAAGGATGTTATCTTATGAATGCATGTGGGAAATATACAGATTTAATATGAGCATCTACAATTTGTTTATTCCATTAGCCTTTATTATGTTCTATGTACTTACCTAGTCGCTGAGTTCACAGCAACAGAAAAGTCATCTCTAGTCCTCACTGTCAAGAAGCTTAATTTATAGAGGGGGTTTTGGACAATAAACTAATAAATTTATTTAATATATTTCACATATTGCATTATTTAATATATCTCAATATATTGCAAAAGGTACCATATTATAATAAATCAAGATTAGGAGATAAAATGACATCCAAAAGTGATGTGAGGTAAGGACGTGATATTAGGGTAGTCAAGGATGCCTTTTTTGAGGATTTGATAATATTTGAATATGAGATGAAAATACTTGTCTTAATTCTTAAACAGTTGTAAACTTGGCTAATGAAAGACAGAAAAGCAAAATGAACACTTTTATTTTGCCTGACAAGAATTCAAGTCACATCATGGACTGCAGCCTTAAACAATTTTTAAGTTAAGCAAGAATAGCTGTTGAGGTATGTGGTGCAAGTTTCCTGAATGTTCTCTTGAAGGGTGTTTCCTGTCTCACTTTCCTGTTTCCCTTGGCTCCGCACTAGCCCTGTCCTTCACTTTGTGTCAGTATTCACAGCTCTCCATGACGTGGGTGTTGACGACCATGTCCTCTCTCAGAGACTGTTTATGAGTGTTCAGGTTTTGATAATTCTTCACTTTTTGAACAGAGGATGTTGCAGTTTTTAGCTACATAATTGCTTGGAAAATTTGGTGGGCTTCTAATATCCTCGTTTATTGTCAATTCTTTGAACAACATACAAAGGCTGTATCTGAGCATGTGTTAGGCTTTTGTACTTCTTTTTTTTTCTTCGTCCTCGAGCCATTTTTCTCAATTTAACGGCATTTTTTGAAGCCATCTGGAAGGCCACATCCTTAATCTGAAGTTTTACACAAGACTGCCTTACTTTTTCCAACTGAGATATTTTGAAATTTGTTTTCCAAACCTTGAGTTTCAATGTTGTTGCTGCCGTGGTTATAATTATTTCCTCTTTGAGGTAGAAGCAGTGAAAATTTTCAGGCTGAAATGCCTTTGACCTTTAAATTCTCTGCATTCCTTCTCTGCATGTAAAATTAGGAGAGTCTGTTCTGACCTGACTTATTTATTATAATATTTACTTAAAGTAACTAATAATAGCCAAACACATTAGCACACTAATCCTTCCAAACATTCTGGAGATACAGCCTCAGCAAACATCATTTGTCTTGAAAATCATCACAGGAGACAGTTTTATCAACATTTGCTAAAGCATAAAGAAGCTTCTCCTCCCTTCAATCCAGAAATATCTCTTTCTTGGCCTTCTCCTTCCAGAATGCTAAACCAGGGGCACTAATCTTCCAAGGAGGCACCTCAAATTAACTATTAATTCCTGTGTTAATAAGGTGATGCTAGTCCTTTCGTATGTATATTTTAAAAAACTCAGTGGCTTAAACCTTCAAAAGACATAAATCGGATTAGTGCCATTGCAATAGTCTTGAGAAATCTTGCTTCCTTTCTTTGCTCCCTGAAATGTGAGGATACAACAAGAAGTCTGCAGTCAGCAATACTGAAGAGGACCCTAAACATCACTCAACTATTCTGACACCCTGATCTCAGATGTCCAGCATTTGAAACTACAAGAAATGTGTTTCTCTTGCTATTAACCACCCGGTCTGTTGCATCCCGTTATAGCAGTCTGAACTAAGATAGCAAGCTAGACATTGATTTCAAAAGGCACTAAAATATCACTGGAAGTGATGAAGTAGAAAAGTTGTTTACAATAACACTCACTGGAATTTGTTGAGCCATTTTTTAATATGGATATGTCGGGGAGAGAATAGCTTCAAGGGTCCCAAAATGGTTTCTAAGAATGGTTAGTTCTGCTCAACGCTAGACCTTTCTTTTTTCTGAGTGAGGTATGCCAATTGTCATACTCTTTAATCCTTTTCACATACACAATTCAGTTTTGTAAAGCTGCAAAGAGCGTGAATCGCATTCTAACAAGAAGAAAAAGATGGATCGATTACAGAAATCTTAACTGTTTTGAATCGATCAGAGATCTGAGGTCACTGCACAAATAGGTAGCTTGATATTACACAGAATACGGGCCTATCTCAAGGGCAGGTAGGGTGTGAGCAGTGACTAACAGAAGTGGAGCAGGGGAGGATGAGGTGTGGCCACCATGAAAATAGGTAATAAGTTACAAGAATTCATTTGAAATTTATAACAAATGGCTAAAAGCTGAGTGTGTGCTAGGTGTGTGTATAGCAACCCTGGGAAGCTGCAGACACAAGCGGAATTTGCACTCATGCACAGGTTTTCTTCATGGGTATTCACCATGCATGAAGACATGGGTATGTTTTGGGGTCAAGGACATACATGAAAAGTATCTGACCATGTTAGAAAATATGCAGAGCCCTAACTGAGCCCTCAGTTCCTATGAAACATAAAATTTAAGCTGATGGAGGAGAGATAGCAAAACTGCCCACCTGTGGAACAAGCCAAAATCCACTGTAGCTGGGAGAAAAGGAAAAAAAATAATATTGCTACTGTATAGAATGTGGTAGGGCAAAGTACTCAGTCTAAGTACTATTATAAGAGACATTCTTCCACCAGGAAAAGAGTAAAAACATCTATTTCAAAACAAAACCAAACCCCAATAAACATACTAAGATATTTGTTTGCAAATGAAATGACAGGAAATATCACTGAAAAAGACACTCTTGTCCATTTTCATGGTGTAAACATTCTCACATGAGTCTTTTAAGAGCTACATATTTAACATTACTTGGAGTTAAGAAAAAATGCATAAATCTGGAATAGACATAACCTGAAGCGATGGGACACTGTTAGAATATATCGGGGTTGACAAAAGTGGGTTCACAGTAATGAGCACGTAAAACAGTCAACTCTTGTGTTATTATTTAGTAATTCTTATATTATTTATTTGTATTACAACCATAAACCTACTTTTTCCCATGCCTCTCTTTATAAAAATTAGAAAGTAGTAAGTTGCTAGTGCTTATAATTTTGCTTTTAACAGAATATAATCAGTATAAATAGATTTTATCATGTCTGAGTTTAATAACTGGATCTAGCCAGTCGGTATGATTTGGGTTCTTCACATGAATTATTTAGTTATTAGAATAACTTAAGTCACAGCCTGATTTTTATTAGTAAACAAATGATTGTGTGACAGAATTGAAGATACATCTAGTTTCACAAATTCTTTTTGTTTGCATGCTTGTTTGCTTGTTTCAAACATCAGATTTCCCTAAGACTATGTGAGCATATGAGGTCCCTCTTACTACACTATCCCTGGTTTGTGAAAAAGTGCATTGGGAATTCCGTATTCTTCTGGAACCATCTCTTTGGAAGAAAAAAAATAGACTTATTTAATCAATTGTTAGGGATTTATTATATGTTTAATATCTGCATGTTCAGAAAAATAACACAGTTTCTTAGAAAACAAATAAACGAGTGTACAGGTACAAGAACAACACTGGGCAGTATTACTCAGTGAATATTGTTGAAAGAATGAGTTGATACACTTAGGCCTGGATATTTTTCTGGATTTCCAATATGAAAACAACAACAACAACAAAAAAATACTATCTACTTTAGATTGCCAATAAAATCTTAGATTTGAAATACAGAAAATGAATGTCATATACCAACGCTAAAAAAACATGAAGCACCCATCTGGCGAATTAAAGAAAAAAATGTTTCTTTATATAATGTATGCCCCTCTCAGTCAAATTTCACTCTAATTCATTACTTTCACTGCTACAAAATATCTTTAGACACTTTCCACATCACCTTTGTTGCTATTTTGTTTGATACCCATAAAGTGTGCATATATAAAAACATAGATTTTTTTTCTCCCGAGAATCGCCATAGTACCAGAGATGGGACAATATATATTGCAATAATGTGTCATTTGAAGGCTGCAGGGACTCCTTGAACACATGCTGCCCATATGCCCACTGATTTTACCCTGTGCAAATTCTTCTAAATGACTAACTGACTGAATAAATTCTCTCAGGACATTTCTCATCATAATGCTGATCAGCTATGGTTCATTTATTGTTATATAATTGCAAAAGATGTTTATCCTTTCTTGCCCTTTTATGCTGCACAAGCTGTTGTAATGTTCTGGGTCACAGACCGGATGAAACTATGACAAAGCTCATTTGTGAGTATTCTTTATCAGTACTTTGCAAAAACTGAAGGAAAAATTGTGCCTCCTATTTAGTAAATTTTAATGTTTAAATAAAAGTATAATACAGTAAAATTACAAAGTGATTTAAGTTTGTCAGAATGTAATAAATGGTTTCTTTCTCTTCTTCATATAATTATCCTTAACATTTCAGTAAATTAAAGGATGAAAGTGCTTTACAAACTTCCAACATATTACCCCTGTTTAAAACCGGTGCAGGTTAAAGACTGAGAGAATATGAAAGGATTGTATAATGTTACATAACTTAAAAACAAATGATAACTGAATGCCAGGTCCTCAAATAAAAATTTTCATCTAACAACAAAGAAAAATGCTCTGGTAAAACTGAGAGTGGCAGTTGTATTTCTGACTGCTTAAAAAATTAACAACAAAGACTTTTGTATATTGTACTTGCTAAAACTGCCAGTTGTTTCTCATCAATTATTGGTACAGTTGCGTTTAATCCAAAGATAATTCAGTATTTATTTGGGGAGATTGCTATCAGTTATAAAGATAGAATAAGTATCTTGGTGCCAAACTTTGTATTCCCTTCACACTCAGGACAGCCACTTCTCCAACCATATTTGAGTCCTTCTTTTTAAGTGGAAAGAGATGCCATCTGCTGCCTTGGAGTTCAGGAATAGTCTTAGGTCATACTGATTAATAGACAGTGCCAACATCTAAGTACAGACTCAACTCACAGTATTAAAACAATTTTTTTCTTGAATCAATGTTAAACTTAGGCTGTAGAAAATCTTTTTCGCTTCTTAAAATTTTTTGAAAAATTTTATAATTTTCCACTTACATTTTCAAAATTCAAAGTTCATTTTTTTAGTACCGTGTTACATTTTTTTCTTTTCATACAGCATGTAATGGACAGATACTCCAGGTACTTGAAGTGAGAAATGTGTGAGTTCCATTTCTGCTCTCTCTTACTTCAACCCTCTGAAGTGGAAATAAGTGATATGTTTTAATTCAGAAATAGCTCCTCTCTTCTTTTTCAAGGTCCTACTATTTTTCTGAGAAGCTTGAAAAAGAAAAAGGGGTAAAAACAGATCAAACATTGATTGAACAAATTCCCCGTGGTTGTAGACATTGTTGATTTGTTACTCTTGATAACCTGGTTTACCGTGGGTGTCAGATATATATATATATATACACACATATATATATGGATAGAGATAGAGATAGATAGATAGATAGATAGATAGATAGATAGATAGATAGAGATACATATGCTGGCTGTCAGGTAGGATGCGTGCATTTGCTATTAAGACACCTGCAGGGCTTTCAAGTAGCACGGTTATCTGATTTGGACAGTTGTCACCAAATAATCTTTTTCCCTACCCTAGATTCTGTCTCAAGACATTTTTTCTTTGCTTATATTATCCCTCTCTCTCCCAGTGGATCTCACTCTTGAACTGGGGCTCAAGACCAGGCACTTTGCAGTGGGGGACACACGTCTCAGGCACGGCAGTGGGAGAGATCGCAGGGCGCTTTACCGTCGGGGGAATCATCACCCCTACCGCGCACCACCACAAAAACTCACCATTCTTTCTCCCCCAGAGAGACCTGGACACATCGTGCAGGAAATGAGATATGCCTAATTTTTTCATAATTTGCAAGTGATAACCCTAAAGGGTCTTCTGTCAGTTGTTATTGTTGGAATGTGAGGGACCTCTTCGCCCCAAACATTCTAATGAATGTCTTCTTTCTTTTCCCACACTTTTTTAGTGTTGCAAATCAATTAAAATAACTGTATAAATGATACATACAAATTAC
Organism: Anoura caudifer; assembly: GCA_004027475.1. Taxonomy (NCBI): domain Eukaryota; kingdom Metazoa; phylum Chordata; class Mammalia; order Chiroptera; family Phyllostomidae; genus Anoura; species Anoura caudifer. The sequence goes on from PVKU01002262.1 coordinate 82,054, forward strand.
AATACATACTTCTTTGTCATTTAGTTTGTCAGTATATTATTTACTTTTTATTTTATGATGTCATACACTAAACAAAATGCTAAATATGTCTCATTAAATTATTTATAATTTCTTTTTATTAATAATTTCTTTAGGTTTTAAACATAGGGTTATATAAATCTATTCTTTCAATATCAAGCTGAGAAAGATTTAATTTCGTTTACTTTTTAACCAATTTAATAATAATTAATTTAATTGCTAATTCATATACTTTGAAGGACGAATATCAATAACAAATTTATATTCTTTATCATACTTTTTAATATTAGGAATTACAATTCAACATTTTTAACTCCTGTTGAATCTTTTGGCCCAATTGTAATTTTTATCACACATCCTTATTTAAACTATCATTATCTCTACATAATATTTTAACACCTAAGATCACTTTTGCTACTATGAACCTAAACAGGAAAATGTATCTGAGCCATTTCTAATATTATTTTATGTTATTACTACATTTTACTTTATGATTTTTTCAAATATGTTTTCTTAACAGATACTCAAAGTGCAATCTCTACCACCAGTCCTTGTACTTATACATGCATTTTCTTTCTTTCTTTTTCTTTTTAATTTTTATTGAGTTTATTGGGGTTACATTAGTTATTAAAATTATATAGGTTTCATGTGTACAATTCTATAATATATTAACTATATATTGTGTTGTGTGTTCACCACCCAAACTCAAGTTTCCTTCCATCACCATTTATCCCCCTTTTACCCTCTTCTGTCTCCCCACCCCCTCTTTCCCTCTGACAGTCACCAAGCTGTTGTCTGTGTCTATGATACATGCATTTCCTCAGTTCATAGTTTATTGTGTTTTTAATACTAGTTTTTTTCTCTTTTCTTGAGACCCTTTGATTTGTTTAATTTTATTTTATAGAGTATTTTCCTATAAACTTTCTGTAGGCAAGGTAAATAGATAATGCAGTCACAGAATCTTGGTATACCAAATAATGCCTTTAAAAAAAACACTACTATATAAAATAAATATTTTCTGGATATAAATTTTTGGTTTATAGACCTTTATGTGCATGCACTTTATAAAGTTATTTCCATTATCTACTAATGAAATTGAAATTATAATGGTAACTGCTTTTCTTTGTTTTGTGAACTCTTTAATGTAAATATGGTAAAAATTACTCTCCGTTTTGAATTTACATAAATGTGTATATATAGTCACTTTAATTCTGTGTCTTAATTATTCTGATTTGACAATTGTTATACCATTTTAATATGTAGCTCCAAGAGCTTATTCAGGCAAGAAGTGCTCATATCTATTTTTTATTTGTTAATTGCATCTCTACCATCTGTCCCTGCCTGTCTTTTACGTATGCATATTATTCACATATTAGACATCCAAAATATGTCATCATTGCATATATTTTTCATTTGTTTCTTTCATATTAAAAGAATATTTTCATTGCATGTGGGTTCAGCAAATACAGTTTTCAGCATACACTCTATTTGTTAGCTTATCTACTGTTTTTTATACACAAATTTAGACTTTAAATGCCTTATAATGAAATTTATTTTCCTGATTATGTGATATATTCACTATGCTCAGAAATTAAAATTATATTAAAAAGTTAGCCATCAAATTACCTCGTCTAAAACATCCACACATCTAGTGCCACCTCTGTTAGATTTTTGTTTGAATATTTGTTGCTTCTTTATAGTAAATATGAGTATATATTATTATCCTCTAACTTTTTGATTTAGTTTCAGCATCTTAAACTTGCCACTGAACATCATAACACAGAAATCATTCTATATGATACGAAGACTCTATTACATAGAAATTCTTATTTTCTACAGCCCCATATACATTTTGTTGTTCACATATTTTGAATGAGCCACCAGTAAAGGGACTTTTATACTGTTTCCAACATTTTTCTAACATAAACAATGCCCTAAGTTGCAAACTTTCTACATGCTTTAGTTTAAAAGTGTACTCTATACAGAATGTAATCACATGGTGAAATTGCTGGGTAAATGGTAAATTTCCCAGTTATCCCTTGAATTTTTTTTTTTTTCTTTCCATCATTAATATAGGCCAGCATCTATTTCACTATGGAATGTTGTTGATATTTTGAATATTTACTAGTTTAAAAAGTTAGAAATGATGTGAGTGTGCTTTTAATTATCATTTATCTTCTTTCTACTTGGATTGAACATGTTTTCATATATTTAAAATCCATTTGTTTTGTTTCTTATGAGCTCTAGGTTCTCTTTTTTGTTAACTGTGTTCTTTAGTGTTATCATATTCCAACTTATTTTATGAGTTTTATGTGTTCAAAATTTTGCTTGCTTTGTCTTTCAAGTCTTTAAAAATATATTAATACTTTTGTCTACATTTCTTTTTAAGTTGTTCCAAGATATCTTACATGTGCAGATGAGGTTATAAATGAAATATTTTCTTGCATTAAATTTTAGATCTTTTTTAAAATTTAAATGAAATTTATTAATTTATATATTAATATTATTTCTTGCCATTTTTCAATTCCCAAATTGATTTCAGTGATTTTTATTTGATCACTCTGTTTCCTAGGAATGCAGTTACATAATCTGCTATCTACAAAATGTGATATTAAAACCAAATTATTTCAGCTATAATTCCTTCCAGTAGAATACTAATTTTACCTTTTCTGCTTCCACAATATTCCACAATAGAACATAAGTTAGATGTTGATATGGAATAAACATAGATTTATATGCTCTCTTTTAAGAAGTAGATATTAATTTTATTTTATTGAGTAGTGTTATCAAAATTGTGTGTTGAATTTTTAATATTCTTTTTGTCATCAAGCAACTTGTTTATATAAATATATTGCTTAAGTTATCAGAATGTCCATTTAAATTAATATATTTTAAAATAGTGAACCAAAATTACACTTTTGTAGCTCTAGAGTTTAGTAATCTATTTATCATGTGTTGTTAATGTAATGCTAAATTGTGATTTTTTTAATATTTTTAAATCAATATTGATAGAGATTACTTTTTTTGTTCTACATTATCTTTACAGTGGATTTTAATATGAATTTACTTCATGAAAGAATTTGGCAATCATACATCATGTTTAAATATGTAAAACATTTTAATAGTATAAAGTGATCTGACCTTTAAAAAGTAGATTCCCTCTTTCATTGACTCGTAGCTCGAAGGAAAATAACTCTTTTTCAACTTTCTTTATGTTTTCCTCTGTCAGCGTGCCTAGGTTATTTATTTCTTAGACAATTTTGATAATTATATATTTCTCTTAGTTTTTTTTTATTTTACACATATTTTATTTGCATAAATAGAGTTGAGAAAAGTAGTACAAAAGGTACAACATTTTTTAGTTATTTTTCAAATTATATGTTAGTTATCTCTGTGGCTAGTCAGTATAAAACTTCATATTTAATATATTTGTGATTTCCCCATATTTACTATGAGACCAGATAAAATTTTATAAACTTTATTGAACATTATAAAGAACTATCTTATATATTGATTTATTTCAGTTAGTTATATTTTCTATTACATAAATATCAATTGTGTTTTTGTTAAATTTTCTTATTCATTCTATTGTATTGATCTTGATTATTTCCATGTCCTTAATACTTTCATTTTTGGTAATGCTGATAATTCAGATTATGATTTATTAATATTTTAATAAAAGAAGATTTTCTTTGTACTGACTCTTCTCCAGTACACCTCATATGTTGAAATATGTGCAGTGGGGGGTACATGTGCATGCATTCACGTATGTATGTGATGTGTGTGAGCCCCTTTTCTTTACTACAGTCACTAACCTCCTTCAAAACAATGGGGAAATGCTTCATCCCCGAATATGGCTTCCCTGGTTGTGTTGGTGACTTTTAGCTCAGTTTCCATGATGTTCCCTCCATGTCCATCATCTTTATTCTTTCAGTATTTTTTTGTCTTTTTTTCATGCCCTGTATTAGGTATTAGATACAAAACAGATAACAGAAATCTTTGCTTTGAATGTTCACATTCAACATGTAAACCAAAATTAGGACATAGAAAATTATAAAAGTGACTTGTAATTTGTAAGGGAGTTGGTACAGGAAAAGAAACCTTAGTTTATTTTCCTACAAAGCTAAGAACTGCTTTTATGTTTACTTGCATCTCTTCTCATTGCTCTTCTCTCTCATTGCAGGCATTTCGCTCTGATCTAAAACAAATCTTTTCCACTTGAGTTTAGGGTTGAAGTTTCTCATGAGTTTTCTCCGTGGTTATCAACAACCCCATCTTACTACTTCCCTCTCAGCATCCTTCCCTCACCAAACATGAATAACTGTCAAAAAAAGACTGTCTCAACTCCTTGTTCTGCTCTCCACCTCAGGCAGATGGTAGGCACGTAGCATGTAGCCACTCCTTTTCCCATCTTCGGTATTTAATATTTTATTTATTGCTACAAACATTATAATCTGATATGTATCACCAAGAACACATAGCATGAAATGTTTATTGCTAAACTGACATATAGCTTGTTGCTACAGCTCTTTTTCATTTGCCACCATAGAACAACTATCCCTCACTAAAACATAATATATATCTATCTTTATGTGTAGCACATATGTTATGTAATACATATTTTTCCATTTTTATACATTATATTGTATATTATCACCCATTTAGTCATTGCATTTTCAACTTACGAAGTACTTTTACTTTAGAATTTCTTCAAATACAAGCAGATTTGTGAAAAGATCCTACCATTCCTATTTGAAACATTTTAGCAATTCTACCATTTATTAGTGTCAAAGTTATGAATTATAAGAAAAAGAAAAAAGAAAAAGCTATGAATCTTCTGTCCAAGTTCATTATGATAGATCTAAACATCTCTGTGGCGGCTATGAATTGCATCATTTGGAGATTATGAAATGTTAAACAATCCATTTTCTAGGTGTCTATGTAAAACGAGTAGCGGGAGATTTTTCAAATCCCACACCACAAGGAGAGTAGCCTTTGAACTGAAATATACTCGGAGCAACTCCTGCACCCAGAACAGAAAATAAAAATAGACAACTTACAAAGGATACGAAAAGGTATGTACTCTATATAGGCAGGTGTTATCTGATTTACTAGTAGACTGTTAAATCTTTTACAGATTAAGTGAGTTTGTAATCATGTCACAGAAAGATGTTGTACTGATATGTTTGTGAACCGTCCTTGTAGTTACATCACTTGAAAACTCAAAGTGTACCAAATATTGTTTAGGTGTAGGGAAAACCACTCTCACTGCCTAGCACCTCTCAGTGTTTTTCCTAGAAATTCACATCATTCTTCTGAAGACACCTAAGATTATTGCAACTCTTGTTGAAACTCTCATTTTATTGAACAATAGGAAGATATATATATTAAGAAAAAGTGACAATCAAATTAATATGCAAAAAGGTTACATTAAGTGTAGAATTTAGATTTAATACAGTAATAAAGTGTTTGATGCAAAGAAACTAAACAATTAAATAAAAGAGAGTGCAATGGTATAATAAAAATGAGCTAAGGATGATGTTAAATGTATAATACCTTAGTGTGAATAAATGATTTGCAAACTGCTTTGTGGAGGTATTTTCTTATTTTTTAAATAAACTTCAAATTTTAGAATTACAGAAAAATTGCAACAGTAATATAAAGTTCTCATGTACCCCCCAGATCTTTCTCCTAAACAGTTTATAAGAGGTAGTTTATCTGTGCATTCATTTATTTTGAAAGTGAATATATTTTTCTATTTTGTTTTAAAGAAAGCCATCTTAGCAACTGTGATCAAATTTTAGAATACTTCTCTTTTTCTAAAAGGTTATGAAGAAATTCTTCTAATTACCCTGTAGTATACAATAAATACTGAGGCAGAACTTTTTTATCATAACTCTCTGAGATAATTAGACAACCTGACACCCACAAGAATTATACCCAATTTTATCTTTATACTTGGTTTTGTAAAAGGTCATTGCATTTTCATCTCCAATACAGTTTGATATTTTAAAATGCTATAGTTTATTGTCTTGTTACGACAAAAATATAAAATTTGGACAAACAATAAAAACACTGAAATGTAACTCAAAATATTTTAACATGTTATCCCTGTTAAATAATAGTTTAACTTAGAAATACATTATTTCCCTAATTTAGTTTGCTAGTGGACATGGGAAACCTACCTAAATATAAGCAAACATACAAAGTAATCCATTTGAAAAACAACCAAAGACAAATTGAGCTAAACTGTGTTTTTGAGTGTATGTATTAGCAGAGTTTCACTCTGTAGCAGACACTCTAGGGCGACTTCCCATCCATTTTCACTTTTAAACTTCAGGGCCACCCAGTCCTAGAACATTGACTTTGTGTCACACACCAGAAACTGAAGATCACAGAGGCTACTTTGCCTTTGCAAGATCACACAGCTAAGAGGAGGGGTGGACATTTGACATCAAACTTTTTAAACAAAGAAGCTTCCTATAGTTTTTCTATTGCTCTATACTCTGTACTATTTAGGGCAGTTTTGGGAGGAACGTGTTTAAACTATCCACACTTGAAAATGTTTTCAAAAACAATGTATACTTTTGAAACATAGTGCTTTTTGCCATTCTAGTTTTATTTATACATTTTAATCTGTATTGCATAGGTGTTATGTGTAATAGAAACGAAAAGCCAACCCATGTCCATATGGTCAGATAATATTTGACAATAGGGGCAGGAACATAAAATGGAGTAAAAATAGCCTTTTCAATAAATGGTGTGAGGAGATCTGGGCAACTACATGCCAAAAAATGAAACTAGACCACCAATTTACACCATATGCAAAAATAAACTCAAGATGGATAAGAGACTTCACTGTAAGTCATGATACCATAAAAGTCCTGGAGAAAAATATAAGCAGGAAAATTTCAGATATTTCACAAAGCAATATTTTCAAAGATACACCCCTAGGGCAAGGGATATAAAGGAAAGAATAAACAAATGGGACCACATTGAACTAAAAAGCTTCTGCACGGCTAAAGAAAACATCAATAAAATGGAAACGGAACAAACCATATAGAAAAAATATTTGCCAATGACACCTTGGACAAGGGTTTGATTTCAAAAATATGTTAAGAATTCACACAACTCCACTCCAGGAAGACAAACAGTCCAATTTTAAAAAATGGGTAAAGGACCTTAACAGATACTTCTCCAAGGAGGACATCCAGAGGGCCCATAGACACATGAAAAATGTTCAATATCATTGGCCATTAGAGAGATGCAAATTAAAACCTCAATGAGATACCACTTCATATCGGTCAGAGGGGCCATCATTAACAAATCAACAAACAATGAATGCTGGAGAGGTTGTGGAGAAAAGGAACCCCTAGAATGCTGTTTGTGGGAATGCAGATTGCTGCGGCCACTGTGGAAAACGGTGTGGCATTTCCTCAAAAAACTAGAGGTAGAATTGCCAGCAATCCCACTGCTGGAATTGTACCCTAAGAAGCCTGGATCAACAATTCAAAGCACCTGTGCACCTGAATGTTCAAAGCAGTATTATTTACAATAGCCAAGTTCTGGAAACAGACTGAGTGCCTATCAGTAAATGAGTGGACGAACAAAAAGCATGGTACATTTACACAATGAAATACTATGCAGGAGAAAGAAGGAGCTCCTACCCTTCACGACAGCATGGATGGATCTGGAGAGCATTATGCTAAGTGAAATAAGCCAGGTGGAGAAAGACAAATACCATATGATCTCATCTATAAGTGGAACCTATTCAACAAAACAAACAAGTGAGCAAAATAGAACCGGAGACTTGGAAGTAAAGAACAAACTGACAGTGACCAGAGAGGAGGGGGAGGGACATAATGGGGAAAGAAGGAGAAAGGGCATGCCAAGGAACAGGAATAGAGGACTCGTGGACGTGGACAATGTCAGAGGGAATGACTGTGGGAGTAAAGGAGGACAGGGCAGGGGTGAGCAATAGTGGAAAAGGCGGGACAACTGTAACTGAACAACAAATAAAAATAAAATAAAATGAAATGAAAGATAGTGAATGTTATCTAAAAACATACTGAAAAATGAATACAAATGTTGAGGAGCAAGTTAACATAAATGTTTGTGCTTTAGATGGTGGCTTGCTTGATTTTGATCAAAACAATTTATAATGGAAAAATGCAGCCAACATTTAATTTTATCTGCTTCGTAGCTAAAATAGTGTTGTTTTCTCCATCTTCTGGCTTTCAAAATATGAATAATTTTGAATTTAATCAATGGATCTTGTTTCTGTTTAGAAAAGAATTTAAATTTATTTTGCCTTTCCTTTAATGCCAACATTAATATTTAAGGGAAATCAATTAAAACCAAAATTAGATACTACTATACATATATTAGAAAGCCTAATCTAAAGTGACTGACAGTATTTAATGTTGGTGAGAAAATTGTTCAATTAAAACTATACTTTGCTAGTGAAAATGTAAAGTTGTAAAACCACTTTGAAAAACAATTTGTCCTTATCTTATAAATGTCAACATATACTCCCCACAAAATCCAGCAATTCTATTCTTAGCCATTTAGCTAAAAGAAAGAAAAATAAATAGATGCTTTTCACAAAACATGTATAAGTATGTTTAAGATCTCTTCATTAATAATTCACAAATGTAGAAAAAAACCAAATGCCCATCATATAGTGAATTGGTAAATCATAGTATATCAATATACAGGGTCCAGCACAAATAACGCTTCTTTTTATTATAACATCTTTTATTATAAAATCACAAGCATTTATTTCTGTAACATGACAATACCACACTCAAGCACACAATATGACATTTTAGGCGAAATGTTCAAATTAAAACTATAAATCATTACACCCATATTATTACCCTACCAACCCCACACAAGCAGGTGTTATTTCTGCTGGACCCTGTATTTGTGTACCATTGAAAAATAAATAGGAAAGAACAACTTAGACATCCAATAACATGGTTGAATTTCGAACACATTAAGGTAAGTGTATTCAGCCAGGTATGAAAGACTACCTGCTGAATGATAAAAAGAAAAGCAATACAAATGGGCAAAGGGACAAAGAGCTGTGGTTTTCAGGAACTGGGAGAAAAGATAATGAAATGGACTCAAAAGCTCAGGAAGTACTTTGGAGGTGATAGAGTTGTTCAGTGTCTCAGTGGTCATTAAATGGTTATGCACATATTTCAAAACTCATCAGTTATACTCAATTCTGTTACACTCAATTCTGGTGATTTTTATTATGCATATCCTATACCCAAATAAATATGAATTCTGCACTGTTTGTCCTCTAGGTAAACATGAATATTATAAAAATTTAATCAAAATTTACTTACCTTTGGCTTTGAGCAAATTACTTACTTTCAGAATGCCTCTGTGTCCTATTTTTGAAAATATTTGTACTAAAAAATTATCATTCTGAAGTAGAAAATATTTGTGTTAATAGTCTTAGGTGAATGCAATCATACTTTAGAACCCACTAGCTTAGTGGATCTCAAATGTTTTTATTCCTAATAGTTAAATGTTATGCTTGTAAAACACAGGTCCCTGCCACCTCTTCCCAGAAAATACAATCTAGTTGGCATGAGTTCACCTGTGAATTTGCATTTCTAAAAAGATCTCAGGTAAATCTGATGCTATAAGTGCATATTTTGAGTCATACAGTTTGTCAATCCTAGAGAAGATTACTTGAGCCTGTTCATTCTACAGTCCATATTAAACCTATACAACCCTTTGCTAATTACCAAGTTCTTAGCCCTCTTTTGCTGTTGTTGGATGCAAGTGCCAAGCAAAAGGTTCTGACAGTCTTACTGATCTAGGGTCTGAGGGGAAGGGAAAGACAAAGGGCTTGGAGTGGAAAGTACTAACTACTGAGTGAGAGATGAGAATAAGTGTCTTAAGGTTCCATCCTCTGCCCCTGATAAGGAGGTTTGAGTCGAGACACCTGGAGAAGGCCTCAGTAGAGGAGACTCTCACCTCCATGAAAGGGCTTCGGAACGGTGGTATCTGAAACAGCAATGTAGTTATGCATGAGCATGAGGTGGGGTAGGCGGGTGGGTGCATGGCTGAGTCCTTGATAGCCACTCCTCCAGGACTTTCAATGCATTGCCTGTGCACCAAGTGTGTCAGAGGGAAGCTGCCTCCCCACTGTGGGACCTGCCAGGTATAGTCTTTGTAATTGTCTACCGTCAGGATCTAAAACTCACACAATCTCTCCTGGGGTGTCACAGTCTCAAATATCTCAGGTGGCTCTGGAAGGTCTGCAGTCATCTCAATAACACTTCTGAAGCCTTAATGGTAGCGAGATCATCTTCTCCCATCAAGTAGGCTCTTATTGCATACCATCTGCTATTGGTATTTTAAAGGGGTATATTGTTTAAAATGTATTAGTATTACAGCTAAAGTGCCTGTGACCAATGCTTACCCATCAAAAGAATTGTTCAAATAGCACCCTCTCTGGCCTTTCTTCTTTCACTGTTGCCATAGCACAGTCAAACCTGATTGACCTGCCCAATTATCTTAAAAATTACACATTACTTTTTTAATCCCCTTCCTCACATTTTAGAGCAATTTTTTTTATTTCATTTAGAAGAACAAGTGAGTTCATTACTACTTTCTACAAAATCCTAAAAGAACAAGACTTTGCTCAACTATTTGCTTCCTTTCTTCTCACTCGTTATGTAGATGTATCGGTCCTTGTTTCCTCAGGGGCTTATTACATGGCTATGGTTACCTAGCAGTTCCATGTAACTTGAATTGCTCTGAAACACATTGTGTCCTGTTCTAATTTCTTCATACAGCTTCTCAAAACAAACAAACAAACAAACAAACAAGAGATTATCACTCACGTGCACCTCTATCCCAACAGATGGTAAGTTTTGTGATAGAAGGAAACTTGTCTGTAAACCCACTTGAGGATAGACTGTGAGTTATGTCACTTTGTTGCAAATCAGATATTTATCATTTATTATGTTACTCTATGTAGGTGTTAAAGCCTTACCTGATTATTATTTGAATGTATTAAAGAACATAGTTCTCATTCATAATTAATGAAATTGTTCCTCCTGAAGTCTTTGACCATAATAAAACATGTGTCTTTGACCATATTCACACAAAAGACTTTTATGGACTGTTATTTAATTTTTTCACATCTTTGTTTTGTTTATACTTTATTGGGGATCAAATTACATGTGTTTTTACATTTCTTTTGAGTATTCGTTAGCTCTTACCTTTCAAAGGTGATTAATTATTTTTCATTTATAAAATTTTAAAGTACAAAAGAGGAAAATGTCTTGAAATATAACATTGTTAATTCTGAATCATATTTAAGCTATATCCCAATTTCCAGAACAATAATAATGCAGATTAATAGTTCATCTAGGAGGAGTTCCTGACTATGAAAGAGAAATTAACCAAAATATACTGATCCTAATAAAATAAGATGGAGGCTAGACCATGATTAGATGTCAAAATGCAATGATGTTAACAGGTTTACATAGCACTTTTAAAGCTGAACTACAGACGTAGAGGTAAGAAATTCTGTCTCAGAAACATTTCTAGGACCAAATCCCCATCCAGTCTAAAAGGTTTATAAAGTTAGGCCAGGAGAATCCACAACAAACAACCAAGAGGCTATAGACAGATAAAATTTGAGGCAAATATAAAATGAGAAAGAAAATAAAAGTCTATCTAACACCTGGGACTGAGGATAAGGAGACTAACGAAATAAAGCTAAAAGCTTTCTATCAACACAGCCAACCCTGGAAAATCAATGGACCCCAGAGAACTATCCATGTGTTTTCTTTTATACCAATCTGTTCTGATTCTCACACAGACTACTACAGGGGGCTTTCAGTTCAAGTGGAAATCTGGTATTTAAATGTCAGATAAGGGGGAATAAATGGTGAGAGAAGGAGACTTGACTTTGGGTGGTGAACATAAAATATAATATTTAGATAATGTACTATAGAGTTGTATACCTGAAACCATTTATTAGTTACAGTATCTTGTCCATAAATTTTTTTAAAAAATTTTCTACACTCATATGTGAGACATGACAGTTTCCAATTTCTAAACATCAGATTTTTCATGCACTTGAACTTCCACTACAATGTTGAATACTAATGGTGATAGTATCATTGTCTGTTTTCATTGCCAGGCTAAAAATATCACCACTGCATATCATACAGCATTTTTTGTATATGTTCTTTATTATATAAAGAGAACTCCTTCTATCTTTATTATGCTGCTCTCTTTCTCAAGGATGAGAAACTCCTCCTTTGTTATTAATGCAATGGATTTCATTGATTGATTTTCAAATTTAAACCAACTTTCCTTTTCAATTTGTTTGTGATTACATGAGATTATTGGTCTGTAAATTTAATTTCTTTTAATGTCTTTGCTGAGTTTTTGTTTGTAATTATTTTAAAGATAACTGTCTTAGAGGAGTTTTATGTTCATTGTAAAATTGAGAGGAAGGTCCAGGGATTTCCTATGAATCTCTCACCCCCACACATTCACAGCCTTTCATTTCATCATGAGGCACCATCATTATATAGTTGTTAAAATTCATGAACCAATACTGATACATGATAATCATAGTTTAATTTTCAGTTCACTCTTGGTGGGCATTCTATATGTTTGGACAAAAGTACAAGGGCATGCATCCGTGATTATGGTATCATGCAGAGTGTTTTCTCTGCCCTAAAAATGCTCTGTGGTGTTCCTGATCATTCCTGCCCCACTCACCTGGAAACTACTGATTGTTTTTGCTATCTTTATAGTTTTACCTTTTCCAAAATGGTGTAATTCTAAATCATAGAGTAGGCAGTCTTTTCAGATTGGCTTCTTTTACTTAATAATATTAATTTAAAGTTCTATGTTCATGACTTGAAAACTCCTTTATTGCTAGCTCTGAATAATAAATATTCCATTGTCTGATTACATCCCAGTTTGTTTATCCATCTATCTACTGAAGGGCATTTGGGTGCTTTCAAGTTTTGGCCATTATGAATAGCGCTGCTATAAACACTCATCTGAAGCTCTTTGTGTGAACGTAATATTTCAAGTCCTCTTGGAAAATATAAAGGAACATAATTGCAGGGTCAAATGGTAAGAGTAGTTTCATAAGAAACCACCAAATTGTCTTCCAAAGTGGAAGGTAAAAATACATTTAATTTAAGGCTAATGGATAGATCACACATTTAACAAATAAACATGCAGGGTGCCCAGTTAAATTGAAAATTCAGTTAAGTAGCAGCAACAACAAAAATGTAGTCCTTGCCTCATGCAATATTTGGGACATACTTCTGAAAAATAGACTTTGTTGTTTATCTGAAATTCAGACTGTATTTTATCTCATAACCACATTTAGGTAAGCAACACAAGAGCACACAACACACATCACCATCATCCACACTATGGAACAAAAAAAAAAAAAAACAAATTTAATCTCATTGTTTTTCGTTGTTCCTACTAGATAATATCATTGCTACCTCAGTCACTGTTGCTGCTGTGGCTTTTGGAAATATGGCCTTATAGCTGAATTCTATAATCATTTTTTTAGTTATCCTCTCAGGTTATTTTCTCAAACTCTTAGTTGTGGCTAGGTAACTGAGTTGGTTAGAGCAACATCCCAAACACCAAGGTTGCAGGATCTATCTCTTGTCAGGACACATATGAGAATCAACCGTTGGATGTATAAATAGGTGTAACTACAAATTGATGCTTCTCTCTCAAAAAAAAATCTTAAGCTCCTAGTTAGGAGCTTCATTTTTAAGTGACCTTCATGCAGGGTTAAGGAGAGAAATTATGCCCATCTTTAGTTCTGTAGTGAAAAAGTAGGCCCGATCTTACACCAAGCTTCCAAAATTAGATGGAAGGAAAGGGGTTCCCTCCAAGATGGTATATTTGTATCATGTCGAGCAGCCTTAAATGTTTTTTTTTCCCTCTTCATTTTATATTACTGAATGGAGACCGCATAACTCTGTATCAGTTACAAATAATAAACTAGATTTTTAAAAACTTATCAACAGCAATTTATTTGACAAGTGAAGTTGTGAAGAACCTTAAAGCCTCCCCTGAGACTTGGTCAAGAAGGAACAATGAACAGTCTAATTAAATTAAGAAGTTAGTTTAAAGAGTTGAGATGGGGCAGGATAATTATAAGGCTGGCATGGGACTCCTGGGGACTTGAAGTCTTGTCAATATAACCTACTCTCAAAGGGCATGCCCAGGAAGCCCAGCTGAAGTGTACACTGTAGGAAGACTATTCAGGCAACCTGAGCCATGAGGCTGCAGGCTCAGGCTGTTGGCAGAGTTGCTGGGAGATGCTGAGGTCTGTGAGTCTCTCCAGTGCATACTCCCCTCACCTTGGTCACCCTCATGGCCTCACTTCCACTGGACAGCACTACAATCTTACTAGCCAGGATGAAGGAACCACTAATCTCTGCTACCTGGGGGAGCTTCTAACAGCACTATCTACTGAGCAGCCACCTGGTACAGCTGGAAGGCTTCTGCCTTCTTGGTCATCTGCTCAGCCTCGGCACTGGTGTCCAGGCACTGTTGCAAAGGCCTTGGACTCCTCACATATCCACAGAAACCAGCCTCTGCCTATGCCTGAATAATCATTGGGAATTCTTGGCATTCCAGCCTGTGGTGGTCGGTTTCCAGCGGCTTCCAAACACCAGGCCCCAGCTGTCTCTCAGTGGACAATCTCCTGTTCCTGCACTGCCACCTGCTGGGCCCACTCCCCCACCTGTGCCGGGAGCCACTGCTCCACCATCTCCTGATTAGTCTAAACCACCTGAAACTCCTCTGCCGTGTCAGCCTGTGCTCTCTGACTGTTGACTTTGAAGTCAATGTACGGCCTTCTTCAACTCACACTCAGGTGTTGGCCATCTCAATCTCACTCAGGTACTGAGCCCACACCTTTTTCTGATTGGCTTTGTCCTCCCCAATCTTAGCATCTCTCTTGGCTTCTGCTTCCCCAATCCAGCATCTTTTCGGTCTTGAGCTAGTATAGCCTTCGCCAAGGAAGGCAAATAGTCCTGGCCATTGTGAGTGTCCTTCAGGATAGAGCTAACCATGCTAATGCTTCCCTTTCTTAAAGTTTTAAAGAATTCACAAAAACTTTTTGTAATAAAATGTCTTGTACTTCTTTTTAAAATGTCTTTTTTTCTCAGCAATAAATTCTCTTTATAATACTTAATCAGTTATTCCATAACTCATAACCAGAAACAACTCAATTTCATCTCAATTTTTTCTGTTTATATCTCTTTTTTTAACTTCCATTACCGAGGTTTTCTTATGATAATTGAACACATTACTGTTTAATCTAGTGAACTGGGTATCTTTTTTTTTACCTCAATTGAGGTGTTAAATTATGTTACCGAAACAATAAAAAAACAATAAATTATGTTATTGTATTTTGTTATGTTATTGTATATTGTAAGTTATGTTGTTGTATTGTATATTATATTATGCTATTTGTATTTATCTCTGTGTTAGACAAATTGTCGTATTTTTGGTCTTCTTTGTTTGAGTTTAGTGTATGAGAACAACCTTCTACCATAACATGATCTGCTCCCCATTCTTTCCCTATACCTTTATATAAAGAAACTGCACGTTACAGAATAAAAGAGTTCATGCCCTTCTTCTCTTTTCATTCATCTTTTTAAGAGAAAGCTGTAGTTTCTGACAATGTAAAAAAAATAGTGGATTTGAGGGTCCAGGAAAGATGACCAAGTTATGATTATTATAATGAGTTTTGTAATTAGCACAACTTCATAACAATCTAGGATTTAATTATACCAATCTAAAAAATAGAAGTAAAAAATTATGAATTTAGTTAATGAGACAGGAAATTATTGTTTTAAGTTTATTGATTCCATGTATAGAGGGTATGCCATATATCTTAGAAATAGCACTTGAGAGGTGATTAATATAAAAAGCTTCTTGTTCATAACTGGTTATGATCTTTAGGGTCCAGAATTTTTCTTGGAACAAGTTAAATGGGAAAAATGTCAAAATATATGGTTTTTACATATAATTTCTATCCACTAGCTACATTATAAATATATCATTTTATATGCTATTACAGTATCTGTTGAATACAAACAATTAAAAAAAGACTACAATGAGTAGGTAGTAAAATTCTAGAATGGAATGCTAAGGAGAAATATGTAATAGTTTCCTGCACATATTTTTACTAATAGAACTGATAGCCACCTATGTTTATTAATTTAAGTGATAACAGTTTTTAAAAATATTTATTTAAAGTGGGAAATATAAAGTGTATTACCACATTATGATTTCTGTGGTCCATATGATCTGAATGCTTATTGAGAAATAACTTGATCATTTATTTTTCTTTATTTTTTAATTAATTGATTTAAGAGAGAGAGATCAATTTATTGTTCCACTTGTTCCAATGCATTCACTGGTTGATCCTTGTATGTGCCCTGACTGGAGATTAAACCCACAACCTTGGCATATCAAAACAATGCCATAACCCACTGAGCTACCTGGCCAGGGCATAATCTCATCACTTAATAATCACTGTTTTGCCTTGTACAAATACATAAAATGTGCTATTTACTGTTAAAGAGATGACACTAATCTAAATATCCACCCACAAAGATAGCCAACAATAGAATTTGGCCAAATAAAATTTAGCTCCTTATGTTAATAATTAGGCTCATAATTTCTAGTAGCCCAAGGCCACCTCTGGATACCATGCTGAAGTAATCCATTCTAAGAATTTCAACAAACTAGTCCACAAATCAACTCTGAACGGAAAACCCTGCCATCATAATGGATCAGATAATAGCTCACATTGGGATTTTTGTATGACTTTCTGTCAGGACACAGGACTGAACTTTTCCTATTGCAAGGCAGATGCTGCGAATTTAATCAGAGGCCAAAATATTGAGCAATACCATGGCCCAATTATTTCCTAATATGGTTTACTTTTCAAAAAACTGGACATTTGGTTCTGTGGTTATTAGACAGGGACAGGCTGGGAAAGCATTTCATTACTCACTGATTATACTTAGGCAGTGAGTAATTAAATTTTAAGACTGGATTTGTTTCTAACCTATACAGTTTGATATTTTATTATTTATTTACTTTTATATGCAAATATTCTACTGAGCTCTAACAAGGGAATCTAACAATGACTTTTACTTCCCCTCATATGAAAACGTTTAATAAGCCATGTTTTGATGGCTTCTTTTGTGGTGTAGTTTCTGGTGTCCAGCCAATCAGCACTTCTACCTACGATAACTAGAAAAGCCATAAAAATATGACCTGTTTGACATCAACAAATAACTAATAATGTGAATCAGAATAAGAGGGTCTGAGGCACAGAGGCAAAGAAGTCTTGGAGTAGTGACTTAGGTCTTCCACTGCTTCTACTCTGAGAATTTACTACTTAAAAAAAAATCTTCACCTGAGGACCTGCTTACTGATTTTAGAGGGGGAAAAGGAAGGAGAGAGCATCGATGTGAGAGAGGAACATCAATCACTTGCCTATCATTCACGCCCTAACTGGGGATCCAACCTGCAACCCACACATGTGCCCTGACCAGGAATCAAACCTGTGACCTTTTGGTTTAAAGGGACAATGCTGCAACCACCTGAGCCACACTGGCCAGAATTTAGTATTTCTGATTAGAGGAGGAGGTTGAAGAGCCAAACAATAACCCAGTGGCTAACACTATGACCCAACAAACATACTGGAAGACTATCCGGTGAAGACATGACAACTTCAAAGACACGACTGTTTTTTTCAAAGACATGCCTGTTTTTTTTTTCTTCTTAATACTTTAGCTAAATCTAGAGCTGTCTGAAATTCATGACTAAAATTATTAGCAAAAGACCTCTGACAAGCAAAGAGAATATTGATGGATGCTTTATTAGGCAAATATTAGAGTTCAAAAACTGCTAGAGAAATAGTTACACAACACAAAAGAGGATTGTAGTTGAAAACTCTGGAAACCCAAGGTTGAATCAATGGTAAACCTAGGTTTATGGGGATTGTAATACAGCCTCAATACAAGACAGCCTGAAATTAATGGGAATGGAAACCATTTCAGTGCCTAAAACAAGGAAATGGGTACTCATTTCTGAAGAAAGATGACAACATCTGGAGAGTCTAAATTTTTTTCTTCAAAATGTTTAGCATTGCCAAACTTTGCTAAGCTCACATATACAGGTATGGGCAAAAGTGAATTTACAGTTGTTTGTGTGGACAATATAATAGTTAACAAATAAATGATGATACAAGAATAAACTGTGTTTTGTGGACTAATACTGTAAACCTACTTTTGCCAACCCTGTGTATATACACACACAAACACAAACACAAAATAAACCACTTAAGCAGTAATTTTTTTAAAAATAGATTTGTACTCACAGGTGTTCCACGTATTGAAGTTGTAAAAACAAGGTATTAAAATAATTCTGATTAATATCTTCCAGAATATACAGAATTTTTAATAGGAAATGAATAGAGGATATAACAGTTAATTGGAATCCATAAAATAAAATTTAAAATCTAGATGTCCTAGAATATATGAAATTTAAGAACTCTAAGAGGAATTGAACAGTAGATTATATACAGCAAAAATGAATAAATAAAGAACAAATAAATGAAAAGAGCAATGAACTGGAAGATAGATCATTTGGAAGTATCCAAAAGGAAGCACAGACATGGAAAAAGAGAATGGGAAAGAGACACAAAGATCACTTTTGCAAAATTTAATCTGTTGTCTTTAGATGCATTTTTGTTACCAGGTGTTTTATTTCTTCGTTCCAATTCTCAATTTAACTGATGGGTCTGATAGAGTTGTGCACATTTTTCCCACATTTTTCCCATGTTACCTCCATTGAAATGTTTATGATGATTTAAATAAACACACTGAGGCACAATCCTTCATTCCAAATGCTTACTTCTCTTCTGAAGTGTTAGTTTGGTTGGAGAGAAAGCAGCACCTCAAGAAGAGATGTGTCTTTGCAGTTAGAATGCAGTTCTGAAGCCATTTGGGGCTAATTGCCAACTATGTTCTGATCCCTTTCCCCTAAGACTCATACCCAAATTTATCTTTAAATTATGTATTTTTTTCTGAACAGCATTTTAGTGCATTAACATCTTTAGCTTATGAATAAGGAATATATTTTCTTGATATTATGTAACCTAATGCATGTCTATGCTTTGCCATTTCATATATGCAGACAGCAACAAGGACCAGAAAACCCATCACCTTGGAGTTCTAAACCCCAACTGTATCAGCAAATGATTTTTTTCTTTCTTTTCCTGGGGTTGCAGAAGCTACATAACCAAAGTAAATTATCTTTTCATATTTTCCATGGCAATTTCTGTAATTATGTTCTTTTTGGAGGGCTGTTTTAAGTTATCCTTTCAAAGAGATTTAATTTGTTTGAATATAATAAAAGGAGGAGAGGAATTTTCTCATGTCACATGACCTTAAATATCAATCTTTGGGATAAGATTTTAAGTTTTCCTGTACAACCATATATACTGCCTTCAATTTGGCCTATTTTGTATCCTTAATATTTAATTTCTTTAAGCACAATGATGATAGATTACTTATTTAAATGTGGAAATGTAATTTGAAAACTTTCATTGGTAAACTAAATTGCTTTCTTCAACAAACAAAATAGTAAAATTCTTCTGGGATTCTATTGGTACCAAAAAGAGAATTACAAGAAGATCATGGACAGGATATGGTCCCCAAATATCATCATCAATAGTATGTTCCTGAATTATCATCATATCTTCTTAATGGGACTGTTTGTATTACAATTTTTTACAAATCTCTTAAAAACCTGTTTTATGGTGTGCTGAACACCACAAACATTCAGATTTAGTTCCAGTAACTTTCTGTATAGATGCTGACAAGGTATTCATGTGATGTATATTTGTCCACCAAATTCCAAAAAATAATATACTATGTTCAATTATTTTATTATTAAAAGAATGTTGTAAGACAGTCTTTATTCCCATAGTTTGTTTGTCTCTTATGGCTCATGCCCAAATGCCCAAACTATTCCTAATTGTCGCAGGCCCTGGCTCATGGGGTCCACGGTGTTGTAGCTGAAACAAAGGAAATCCACATGGACTACAAATCCTGTGGAGAAAAAGGGCAAGCAGCTTCTCTCTCAAAGGGAGCGAAAGCCCATGGCCTCTGCCATGACAGGCCTTTATTGGGTTCCTCCCCACATTACATGATGGTCCTCATTTACTATGCACAGGTTCGCTTTAGGTGGTTACCTTTACAGACAACAAAGGAGCCAATGCCACTAATCACATCACAGAAGGGTATTTGCAAATGAAAAGGGAAAAGTGGTCAAACTGGTTACACTCCATACTGGGGAGTTTTTAGCATAAGCAATACTCAAAGCGGCCTAGGCACATTGCAGGCCTGATTCCCCACAGGAGAACCTATCAGTGGGTATGGGTCCTACACATCTCCGAGTGGGAACTGGGCCCACCCCACACAGAATGGTCTCCTACACCTAATGTTTTAACAGATGATTAATCTGGCTCTTATATTTTAGATTGTTTAATTAACTATTAGTCATATTATCCCATTGCGTATAACACACACACATACATATATGATCTTTCTAGAAGGTGTCCAGCCATACAATATGAAAAACAGAGATATTTATTGAATGAGATACAAAATACAAGGAAAGATGCACAGAGGGCAAAGATACATCAGACCCCTTCACAGTAGGCACCTTGGGACCTCACACAGTTCTCCCAATAGCCATCAGCTGTCCTGTCATATTTTCCAGAATCTCATCAATGGTCTGAAATCTCTTCCCTTTCAAAGGTGATTTGAGTTTTGGGAAAAGCCAGAAGTCACAGGGCACCAAATCTGGAATGTAGGGGGCCTGAGTCACCTGGAAATTTGATGTTTTGCCAGAAAACTCTGCACAAGACTTGATGGATGAGCAGGTGCATTGTCATGATGAAGCTACTGATCATAGGTTGCCCATAGCTGTGGCCTGCTGAATTTTCTGAACAGTTTCTGCTGAGGAATATCCAAGCTTAATGCACTATTTGATGCAGATCCATTGCTCTGCTCACTCAGTCATTTTGAATGTGACAGCCACACAGTACACATGCTCACTCAATGGCTCACAAATTTGGCTTCCTTCAACATTGAAATAAAACATAAAAGAAAGCCTTAGTCAAATTTGTGACAGAATAGCAGTCCATTTGACTTTAGCCTGTCATCTTACCTGGCAGCAGATGCTAGTAGAACTACTTAGTTCAAGCCATAGTGTGAGCATATACTTTCCAGGAGTCATCTAGTTTTCTTGCAGAACTCTGAATAGAAATGTCTTGAGTCTCCATGACCTGGTTCTGCCATCCTTTCATTGAATACAAAATTTCTGATTTCAAAAATGTGAAAAGTTTCCATTTAGCATAACAATAAAACAAAGCTCCAATTTGTCCAATATCCAACTATAAGCCACCAATAGTAAAGTGCTCATCTTTATAGTCTCATTCAACCCAATTATTTATCTTGTTGCTGGTAGATGTGGGGCTTTTTCATGGCATCCTGAAAAAACCACATCACAGACCCACACACAGATTATGGTTGTGGCAAGACTTATTCAAGTGGAAGGCTGCCCCTCTGTCCTATCTCCATCAGTCCTGCCATGCTGTGTCTTCAGCAAAGCCAACACAAATGCCAGTGTCTAGAGTTTCCGTGCCATATGAAAATTAGTCCAGCCCAGCCTTTCTTACCAACCAGCTAGCTTAGCTTGTGTTCTCAGCTACAGTCCATTGCTGTGCTGCAGAAACTGGGTTTCTGCCAGGAGCTGCATTTGGAGTCTACATGGCTGTCAGCCACATGACTTTTGGGGTCATACTGTTATAGAGAGAGAACACCTGAGTGCACAGGGCGAGTGAGTGTCACTGAGAGAGCGCTCTTCTTTGTTCCCTGGAATTATGTTATCTTGGGCTTCGGAAGCATCAGGAGTTTTCTAAGAATAAGCAATCGACCTCCTAAGCTATCACAGGCTTCTGATGGGTCCACCCCCTCGGCAATTAATCTCATTCCCAGGTTAGACTGGCACGCCTCTATGGTCAAGCAACTACTCTGTGCCATTTTGACTTCTATTGTGCATGTGCTTACCTGCTCCTGCCCCCAACAATCCAGTTCCAGGAGGGGAAAGGGGCGGTGTTAATCCTTGGTGGAACAACACTGTGATCCCCTGTGAAGTTGTAGCTTCCTAGCAAACAAGAAAGGTAATTGTCCCCAGTCCATTGGGCTCAACAGTGTTTTATTCCCTTGCTTCCTTCTTTTTATCAATAATTAGTTGGTAACAGTCTGGTACAGGTGATACTGCCATACCAAGGCACAAGGCAATCTATAGTTTCACCATAATGCTGGTGACTGCTGCCTAATATGAATTTGCCCTCTATATTTTAATTTTAGTAATCTGATTGTGTCCCCTTGTCTCCAATATATTGTCATGAATATCTATACCCCTCACTTATTTTGTTTTCTACCCTAGGCTATTTACCATAGAGTTCTGGAGTCCCCAACTAGAGGTTAGTGAAAGGACACTGACCCTCGAATCATTTATTCTCTACCATCATCACATTAAAAAATTTAGTTTATTCAGCCTTGGCCGGTGAGGCTCAGTGGAATGAGTGCCAGCCTGCAAACCAAAGGGTCGCTGGGTCAGTTCCCAGTCAGGGCACAAGCCTGGGTTTCAGGCCAGGTCCCCAGTAGGGGGTGTGCCATAGGCAACCACACATTGATGTTTCTCTCCCTCTTTCTCCTTCCCTACCCCCCTCTAAAAATAAATAAATATTTTTTAAAAGGTTGAGTTTATTCAGTATCCTCATCTACTGTCTTCTTTTTAACATTCTTTTACAATATTGTGTTTAAATATATATAAGGTAGGCTAAGGGGAACCTCTTTGACAGGTTCTTTTCACTGCTGTGGTACCTGGCCAGGGATTTGCTTTCCTCCATTCAGAGGCCACCAGTTTCTTACAGGGATCACATTAATATTCTCTTTTTAATTATTTCATTATCATTTGTTGCCACTCAGCATAACTTCATTATTATCATTATTTTTGTGTCAACTATACTTTTTTTACCGACTCAAATATTATTAATACTATTAAAGATCATATTTGCATGGTGGCCAGTTAGTGCAGGCTTCAGTCACGATCTCTTGCTCTTTTAAGAGCAGTGTTGAATACAGGGTCCAGGGATGGAGTGACAGCTACTCACATGGTTTATACCATTGGTTGGATCAAAGGCATATCATTTGACTTACGTCATTACTCATCATTAAATATTCTATCTTATGCTGATGGAAACTTAATGACTTAAAACAATGTAACTTCATTATTACATTTCTGAATTCAGAATTATGGGGCTACAATCAAGGTGTTGGCAGAACTGTACCCTTAGAAGTCGCTGAGGAGACTCCATTTACTTCCCTTCCAGTTTCTGTGGGCTGCTTGCATCCCTTGGCTAGCAGAAGTCACTCTAACTTCTGCTTTAATCATCGGATTTCTGTCCCTGAATTTGACCCTTTTGCCTTCCTCTAATACGGAATCTTGTGGTTGCACTGTGCCCACTCAAATAATTCAGGAAAATCTTAATTTAATCATACCTGTGGATTATTTCGCCATATTTGGTAACATGTACATAGAATTAGGGGATTAAGACATAACATGTGGTTGGGGAGAAACTTTTCTTCCTGCCACAGTTTCACATTTGTCTCAACTTATTACTTGTTTAATTTCATTTACTTTGCCTCTCTGTATCAGTGGAGGTACTATCACTTATCGGATTGGTAGCAACCAGAAAATTATATTTTGTAGCCATGTCTTGCTTTTTCTGTCCCTTTCCTTCTTTTCTTTTTTAAATCTAACCTGCAAAGCAATTTTTGTTCTGTCTTTTAAGCAGAGGTGGTCATGTGTCTGAAATGAAAATTAGATTCATGAGAATAAATAGGCTTCTCTGTATATCACATGCATTTACATTAAAGCTAAGAGAGGATAGTCTCTTTTTCTGAAAGTGAGGAAACATAGTATAACTAAAGTATGAGACTTTTAGTCACCATTTTCAAAGGCCCAAATATTCTATACTCTAGATGTGCATAAACATGAGAAATGAACATGATTGCTTGAGAAAAAGGTTAGCACAGAGAAGCCATGGTTTCCCTTCGGTGATTACCCTTAGCTGGTCATATACATCCTTCCACTGTGTGGCTAGCTAGTTCCAAGATTCTCAAGGGAAACAACTAATGTTCATTTTCTAGTGCAGTTGCATTTCATCATATGTAATTGTTACTTCATAAACAATGTTCACAGTGGGATATAGATGCTTAGTTTGGTACACAGCCCTGGGCTGTTTCTCAGTTATCATTGATCCAATACATTAAATTTTTAAACAATGCTATAAGGTGGATTGAGTTAATGTTATAAGGTGGATTTGATCAGAAATCAAATTCTGAGTTATCTTTGACTCTAGAGGAAAGACTATCAAACTAGCTATTAACCCTTCTCTTTTATTA
>PVKU01002262.1:106773-183535 GCA_004027475.1 Anoura caudifer
CCCCCCCCCCCCCCCCGGTTACAGATATTTCTTTCAATGAGAAGTAGGCTCTATGGTTTCTCTTGTTATATCTGAGTTGACCTTATAAACTACATAGACCCTCAGAATATGGCAGAAAGAAAAAAAAAAGGTACTACAGCCTATTGAGGATAAGTTACAAAAAGGACATAGCTATTATCTTCCTCATTCTAAGGATAATTCACCTTGGAACCCAACAGCCATCCTATCAATAAGTTGACACAGAGAATCCACATGGATAAGCCCAGAAATTATCTAAATGAGGTTTTCCCCACCGTTAACCAATATCCTCCTTCAAACATGTAAATTAGTGATCCTTCAAATGATTCAGCCTCTAGGCTTAAAGTATGCCCTCTGAAGCCCCAGATCTCATGGAGCAGAGATAAGCTAGCTCCTCTGTGGTCTTTCTCATTTGTTAACCCATGTTACCCAAGAGTTTAATAGATGATTATTTTTATGCTGAGGTAATTTGTTCACAGTTTTGAGATAAATAATTTGCTACATGGGCAGAGTAACTATCACTGAAGATAATAATGGAATGAAAGTCGGACTACGTCAACTGGATGAATATGTGACTATGAAAAGTAGTAAATGGGGAATTCTTTGGAATTATTTCATACAATTTAGTCAGAATGGGGATTTGTTTTGGTGAAAATTTTGGATCATTAAATTCTTTACTTCTCCTACATTACAAAAATTTGCCATTACTTTGACAGATGCAATTACACCAGCTTGAGAATGAAATTGTTATCCTGGCAGAGAGAGACTTCTGCTCATAACAGTACTTTAATTCCTCAGATTAGAATAATAGGCTGGAGAGTGACTTCCATTGAAAGTCCACTGATTATCCACAGTCCACTTGGGAAACGTCTAGCCATTGTTAATCTAATGAGAATGGATTGCATGGCATGAGTGTAACCTGGCAGCCAAAGAGAGTTGACAGGAATGTGCATGTGTGAACAATGATGACTAGTTAGTGGGGGCAGTAGATGCTGTTGAGTGAGCATGTGTACTGTGTGGCCATCAGATTCAAAATGACTAAGCAAGTAGAGCAATGAATCTGCATCAAATTTTGCATTGAGCTTAAAGATTCCTCCATGGAAACTATTTGGATGATTCAGAAGGCCACAACTACAAGCAACTGGTGATTGGCAGCTTCATCATTACAACACACCTACTCATGCATCACATCTTGTGCAGGGTATTTCGGAGAAACATGAAATCACCCAGGAGACTCAGCTCCCTTACAGCCCAGATTTGGTGCCCTGTGACTGCTTGCTTTTCCCAAAACTAAAATTACCTTAGAAAAGGAAGAGATTTAAGACTATAGATGAGGTTCAGGAAAATACTACAGGGCAGCTGATGGCAATTGGGAGAACTGTGTGTGTACTTTGAAGGGGACCGAGGTGCCTACTTTGAAGGGGACAGAGGTGTCATTGTCTTAGATACTATGTTTCTTATATCTTCTACCTTCTTCAATAAATGTCTCTATTTTTCATAGTACATGGCTGGATACTTTCTGGACACTCCACAACATATGTGCATTCACCTTTCTAGTGGTGAAAACAATACCATTATATTTCATTTTTATTTTTCTAACACTACTCTTTCCAGAGAACAAATCAAAAAGGAAACTCTGGTAGGCCTATTCTTAAAATTCACCTTGTGAGTAGCCAGTATGGTGGCTCAATCAGGATGTCAAGTCAGTATAATGACAGGAAATAAATGGAAAATGAGGGGAAATTGTCACAGAGAGCGATAAAGCCCATGAATGGATAATGATGCTGGGAAAGAATACTATCACTTTCTTCAAAGAATTTATGTCAGAATAAGAGAATATTCAGAGTTGGTTCTCTCGATTGCAGTGCCAGTTCATGGCCAATTCTCAAAGACACCCCTGATTTGTTATCCTCTGAGAAGAACCGAATGAATGCAAACTGTGAAATTTGCCTGACAAGCATACTTTGATGATTTGAAGACATAAATCTGTGTCCTGTGATATTGCACTTGACTATAGCTGTGTGTAAATTTTCATTTTGATTATATTTTTATATTATATTTATAATATTGCTTCTTATTCAGCCCAGAGAATCTTTCTTCTGAGCTTGACTGGATTTACTCGGACTGGCGTACGACATCTGATGTATGTGTTGCTGTGAAACAGAATGACATTCTGTTCGGGCAATTTCCTAGATCTGAAGGGCAGCACTCTTCCTGGGGGACACTATTCTAATAGGCAAATATATTATACCTAAATTGCTTCAATGCTGCAAGTATTCAGGGGGCATAACAACACTGGCCCCAAGTCATATGAGGGCCTGAGGGATCTTGGGAACTAAACCAAATGTGTGTATCCAAAGAAAAATTTATTATCTGAAGTTTGGGCCCAATGATGATGACAACATAATTCCCACAGGGGGATCCTAATGTCAGTCACTTCTAGGAAAATGACCATGTTTGGTAGTCAACATACAAAGCTGATGAAGCTATTGCAGCTATTGTAAACATAATATTGCAGTAATCTCACTGAAAATATTGGAGAAAACATATGATTTTGTTAAAATGTTTTTAACACATTAATTTTCATGTGCTCTGATGTGTTTAAAGGACACAGTCAAGGGTGCTGGAGACTCAGGATAGTGAGGCCAATTTGGGGGGATCCTATGGTCTGGTTGTATAATGCAAAATTATCGCTACCAATGGTACTACTTACTGGTGCATCTTCTTGCCCACCGGTGCCTCAAATTAAAAAGGAACTTGTATTTACTCTGACACAGTCCATTGGAACAGTTGGATTAGTGATCAATACCATGTGGACTCCACAGGGGACAAATGAGTGGCTTTCTCCAGCAATATGGGGAAGGTATTTCGCTTGCTTTTTTTTTTTTCAAGAAGAAATAAAATAATGACATTGATATATTAACTAATATGTGGTATTTTAATAATTATTTTAAAACTTTTCAACAACTCTATTGGGTAATAAAAGTATTTGTGTTTCAAATGTATAGTTAACTAAGAATGAAATTTTGTGGAAAACTCTCTCCAAATACATTGTAATAAAATACAAATTGATATAATAGAGACTGATAAAAGAAAGGTGAAGAAATACATTTAGCTTTACACAAGGGACACCGTTAAATGTTTGTATCAATGTCTTAGAAATTTGCAAATAATAGGTAAAGTTGTATGAAAAATTGTACAGTTGGTAAAGGGCCCCCAGAAAACTTATCAGAGGTATGGTCATGTTTAACGTGTTTGAGGAGGAAATTCTAATTTTCTTTCTTTTCTTTATTTTATTGTTCTAATTTTATAGAATTTTTTTCCTTAATTCTTTTTTAAATATCTGGATACACTGAAGTAAGGGGAAGCTGATATCAAGGATCAGGGTTGGCATAAACTGAAAAGAAAAGATTAAAAGAAGGTTCAAAGATTTTTATTATAGCATCAAGATGCGTGAAGATTTTTCCCATGTTTGAATGTTTGTATAATTTTTACTCATGGAATCACTTACGGTTGACCTAAACCTACTTAATTCAGACAAAGGAGAATCTGAACAAAACTGTGTGCCAAATCAGCACCTGGAATTCTTTGTTGAGACTGTTTATGAGTAATGAGTAACTGCGAATGATGTTTTCCTGAGGAACGGGAGCGAGTTTAAATTGAAGCAATCCCATAGTGGATAGCTTTCTGGAGCTCAGATTGTCTACAGACACTCAGCCTCTCACCTTGCGAATATAATATGGGGTGACTGCAACAGCAGATGCTATGCTTGGGAGTCAGATCATTGCTACACTGTTGCTAAACATTCTTTGCTGTTTCCCCTCCTGTATCCTTCCTTAAAGCCTGGTACCTGTGGTACCAGATGAAGCTATTGTTTTCCTGAATTATACAGTAAAGCTGAATCTAATATATCTGATGTTATTAAGGCCGAATTTGTGAGATGGTGGTTAATCCATGGAATCACGATTGTCTACTAGTTATAAGCCAAATATTTACAAAATATCAAGACATATCACAGTGAGACAACCAAAAATCAAAACCATCATATTAAAACTACCCAGAATAAATGCATTACTGTCAAAGGAACTATGACAATACTGACAGCTGAATGTTCAATAATATCCACATTTATTTCAAGTGAACATAGACCATTTACCAAAAGTGATTATATTTGCTGGACCATAAAGCAAGTATCAACAAATGTCACAATGTTTAAATTATACACAGTGTGATATCTGAACAAATTGACCACAGGCTGGTTCATAAACAAGCCTCAACAAGTTTCAAAGCATTGAAGTCATGTATCACATTATGTTTTGACATATAATTTCAAAAAGAAAAGGACTAATACTTTAGTCATTTAGTTAAATGGATATGGGGGAGTATTTTGTTGTAGGGAAAATATATTTAAGCCAGATTGCAATGATTCTTGTATACTGTATAAATTAACTAAAATATTTTAAATGTAAAATAGACAAGTTGTACAGTATGCTTGTATGAACTTGTTATTTTAATCCTTTTTAAATATATATGTGAAAAAATAAAACAGATTATAAGGACATTCTAAAGTTCAATAAATATGGTGTCAAAATTATCAATGCCCCAAATATGATTTTATAGTCATTAATTGTAAAGACATATATTTTGCTAAAATGTAATTTTTAAATACATGTGTTTAATGTGGAGTAAATATTTTATTAGTTAATAAAATGTAACATGACATTTAGAGATACAGATGAATCATAAATAAGTAGAGGCTTTCCAGGGATAATAATATGCTTAATAGTTTCATTTGTTATAATGGATGATATCAATCACTTAAATGGAAAAAAACTGTCATCATTTGAATAGATATTAACTGCACTTGATTAAGTTTTGAAATAATTGCTGTTTGCTTAACTTTTTATCATGGATTTTTTTTCTGTCAAATTTAATAGCAGAATAAGTGATAAAATCAATAAGATCACTTTAAGCCTAAACCTTTATTCTGAATGATGTAACATGAAAATGACTCCAAAGGAAAATTCTGCTTTGGGGAAGAAAGGCATAGTGTTAGCAAGATGCTGTCAGCCAAATTTCAAGCAGCTTTTAGAATAGGCAATCAAAAAAGAGTTCCTGAAAATAAAAGGTTTGTTTTTGTAGTTTAAGAATCTGTATGGTCAGCAATGTGGTTTTAGCAAAATGGTAACGAGGAACAGCAAGGGTAAGGTTATTTGAGAGCAAGAGTGACAATTTTTCGATTCCATATTGTCAGAGAAAAATTATAGTAAATTCAAGCTACTCTTCCACCACTTCAGCAATTATCAACAATTTGACAATAAGGTTATTTTTTCATTTTCATTCATTCACACATTCACTTCTGTTTATTTTAGTTAGGCACCATGCTATCCATTCGGTTACCTCTTTAATTTAGTTACTTTATTTAGTTAACTTGCCTATTTTTGTTGGTGTGTTTTAAAGAAAATATCAGCATCAGAATATTCAATTGGCTACAAATAAGCCTCTGAAAGGTAAAAACTTTTGTTTTACCATTTGCATTACCATATTTAACACTCTGCTATTATTATATTCAGGATTACTAAAAATAATGATTTAATGTCATCAATATGTCGCTCATAATGATAGACCTTATTGTATTAAAAATGCATCTCTGCTTGAATTAGGATACAAGTAAAAGGCTACATACTAAAAGCCAATAATATCTACCTTAAATCACTTTCATTTTCTATTAATTTTTATTTTACTTTCTGAAACCATTAATTTGTTGAATAATCAGATCATTGATATTGTAAATGTCCCCATTTATTAATAATAGGTTAATTGAAGAGTAAAGCATTTTGCTGGAAGATATAAACATTCATTATTCAACTTATTTTTAATGATGTGTCACAGACCTTTAAATCCTAAAATTATAACAAAATAGTCTATTGAATTTTACTAAAGAATGCTTTGCAAGATTGTAATTATGCAGTAATGGCTTCTGGGGCATATCAGGGCCAGTAAAAAGCTCTTCTGTCAAACTAAGCTCCTGATATTCAACTATTTGCAATTATTCTCATTACCCAACCAAATAAGAATGATTGTTAACACTGACAAAGTTAAAAGATATATGAATTAATAAGACAGATACACTGCTACCATTAATGAAGAAAATATTATTATTTTTATTATACAATCAATATTCAATATAATTTCAGATCAATAAAAACAGGGAAATTAGAAGATTTTATATAACATTGAACACAATATTTAGAAAGTCTGCAGACTGTGAATTATAACAATGTTACAAGTCAGCTTCAAGCTAAACTATCTCAGCTAGGAGTCTCCAAAGTCTTCTGAAAATATTAAGCTTTCCTATTATGGAAAGTGTAAATATTATAATAGATAGCATAGTACTTATTTTATGAGGTTTAAATAGGATAAACATATAATTTATTGTCCAAACCTAGACATAAGTAAACAACTATTTTGTGCAATTTAGATAAGATGACTGTATAATTTGTTTTCCAGTGATCTTGGAAGTATGGGATTGATTCCCTTAGATTTAAAAAATGTTTAGATTACAGAAAATAACCATTTTAACATGAACAATTCAGTAGCATTTAGCACATTTAAAATGGTATGTCACTTTTATCTCTACCCAGTTTCGAAACATTTTTATCACCCAAAAAGAAACTGTTCCAATTAAGCACTAGCTCCCTATTCCCCATTCCTCCAGCCCTGAGTAACCCATTATTTGAATATGTAGAAGTACTAAATATTCTTATGGAAATTATTTCTTCACATAAGAAGTATTTGAAAGTGTGTTACACATTTAAAATAATTGTATATTGAATAGAAAATGCAAATGTTGCAAACTACATAAAAGATATCACAAAGTGTTACACATCACCATGCTCAGCAACGTGAGAAAACACCAAGAATATTGCTTCGGTTTTATAATAATGTACTATGAGGTGATAAATAATTCATATAATCATGCACATTAATGTATTTGTTCCTAAATTATTAATGTATTTGTTCAAATATATATTATGTGTATATACATGATGCATTAATTTTAAATATGCTATCATCTACCAATTATTTTCATTATGTTTCATAAGTATTATTTGTTATTCACTATAATCATTTTTGGTATTTATGATATTTTATCTGAGACATATCCAAGGATGCACATTTACAAGGTGGTAAAACAGGGACTATATTTGAAATTTCCCATCCTACACTTAGTGATTTTTGCACTATAGTACTTTGTGTGTTCCTATGGGCATATGTTGTATACACCTGTGTGTGTTCTTCAAGCCAGTTTAAGCTGGAAAGTTCAGTTTCCTATGCATACTGATGCCCATGAAACAAGCAAATGACAAATAACTACAAATGATGCACCAGCATGTGGAGCTTGGTCCCCAAGATTGATCATATCATCACCTTGTTAAATACTTGAAAAATAATAAAAATCTGAATCATAATTTCTGTCATAATATTATATTCAAGTCTTTCCTTTGAAAATATTACAGAATTCATGAAAACTTTTGATAACAGTTGACCCTTACCAGCTATAAAATTGTTAGAATTCAATTGCTGAATATAGTCCAAAAATTAAGGAAAAAAAAATAGGTCCCTAAAGAAATGAATACAGAATGGCCAAAGTCCAAAGCAAGACAACCAGTATATGGGGCTAGGCATTCGAGAAGAATGACCCAGAGAACTGAATCCAACCTTAGGAATTAACAGACATGTATACTTGTGGCCAATTTTTCTTAGTAATTTTTATCTCTAAAGGTCTCTTTCTCAGATTTGATATTAATGCCAATGCAGTTGCAACTCTAAAGATAACCAATGATCTCTGTGTTGCTGAATTAAATAATAAACTTTTAGTTGCCATGTCCTTATTTTGATTTAACCATGAACACTATTTTAAACAGGCCACCTTTCACAGCTGCTTAACATTTTCTTGTTTTAACTTCCTGGGCGCCCACCTAGCTGCTTTCCTTCTACCTCAACTGAACATTCTCTTCCTTTTTGCTCGATCCCTCTCACTTCTTTGAAAACCTGACAGTGACCAAGTTGAAGTTTGAGGCCTTGGATTCTGTTCTTATCTATCTAAACTGACTTTACTGTTGATCTCATCCAATCTCATAGTTTAGTATTTGGCAAATCAATTTACACTTCCAGCACAGAATTCTTGCCCAACTTCAGATCTCACCCAAAATCTCTACTCAGAATTCTACTAGGCACCATACATGTAACAGGCCAACAACAAGCTATTGTTTATCACAGTAGGATCATGGTATGTTTCTATCACAGATATCTCTTCATTGATAATTTTGAAATTCAAGTTTCCTCATTGTTCCAGAAAAAAATCATAGTTATTCCTTAATCCACTTTTTACTTCACATGATACCTACATTTTCACAATTACTCTCAAATCTACCTTCAGAATATTTTCACTACTGCCACTTCTGTCCAGGTCAACACGCTCTCTCACCTGGGTTGTTGTGATACTCTCCTAATAGGATACTGATAGTCTATTTTTTAGAAGTACATATAATATATAACATATATGATAATACATATAATATATATTCAATTACAACTGACAATAATATATTAGTGTATGTACAATATGCATACTAATATACACTAATATGCATAATAATATACACTATTATTAATACACTAATAATATAGTAGGTATATGTACAACGTAGTGATTAGACATCCATATAACTTGTGAAGTGATCACCCTATAAGTCTAGTATCCATCTGATGGAATATGCTTTTTTAAAAAAAGGAGTCAGAGCATCTTTTTCAAAAACTTATGCTATATAATGTAACTTAGTTGTTTAATTCTTTGCATGGCTTTCAGTTTTACTATGAGTCATAACCAAATGTCCATGTTAGCTCTTCTTTGCCTTTTCAGTCTCATTTCCTAATGCTCTCTTAGCTTATTTACTCAGTTCCGGGCACCATGGACTTTGTTTCCCCTTGACTGGAGCAGGCATACTCTGTATTGGGTGTTGTACTTGGTGACCCCTTACTCAGGAACATGCTTCCTTATGCATTTGCATGGCTGATACCTCACTTTTATCAGACTATTCTGTTTTAATATTCCCTGTGAGGCCCTCCCCAGCCATACCATTTAAAAGCACACTCTAGCCCTGGCTCGTGTGGTTCAGTTGATGGCCTGTGAACCAAAGGGTCACCCATTCAATCCCCAGTCAGGGCACATGCCTAGGTTGCAGGTCAGGTCCCCAGTAGGGGGAGCATGAAAGGCAGCCACACAGTGATGTTTCTCTCCTCCTCTTTCTCCCTTCCTTCCCCTCTCTCTAAAAATAAATAAGTTATTTTAAAAAAATAAAAGTACATTCTGTTTATTAACTATCAACGTTATTTATTACCTTTTTTTATAACAGAGGAATTTTTCCCCATAGTACCTGCCATCATCAAACATTTCTAAATTGTACCCACTTGTCTAGTGTTTATCTCTATCAGAATGTGATCATCATGATAACTATGCTAAGTTTTTAATAGTCAGTGTTCAATATCCAGAACCTGTAAATTTTTATGACATATAGAATGCATCAATATATCTTAATTAAATAATAATGAATTGTGTCTGTGAATGATAAATGAAGAGTGAAAAAAGAAATAAAGAAAACATCATAAAAGCCATCTGCTTCCTTCATAGTCTTGTCTAGAATAATTGATACAGCGCTCAGTGAATATACTTACCTTCTTTTGAATTTGTTGTATAAAATATAAAATGCAGTAATTTTTACATGAGGTTCATAGTAAATCATATACGTGTTTTAAACAATGAAAAATAGTAAAAACAATTAAGCTCATTAATGAAAAAATAAAACTAATTTGGGGGACTCATTTTACGTTTAAAACCTCACAATTTCATAGACATGTACCATGCCATACTGTTATTACTCTTGATATCAAAGAGCAATAACACTCCTGCTATATGAAAATCAAGGAAATAATAACCACAAGTGTAAAAGCTTGAAAATTAGACTAAATACATGATTGGGTCATTGTACTCCTTCCAGTCATCTCCTCAAACAAAGATTTAAAAATACACAAAGTTTGAGAGTGCAATTCTGGAGGGAATTATTTACTTTT
Source organism: Anoura caudifer (assembly GCA_004027475.1). NCBI lineage: Eukaryota > Metazoa > Chordata > Mammalia > Chiroptera > Phyllostomidae > Anoura > Anoura caudifer. The sequence continues at coordinate 116,926 of PVKU01002262.1, forward strand.
TAATATTCCTGTGAAGTCATTTTTAAAAATTGGCTTATAAGTAGATTTTTATGAGTTCATTTTCACTGCCTAACTTTTTATGGGTGAGGTCATCCTAAGGAACAGATGATCTGGATGGTTGTTTTTGCAGTAGGGTAACCTTCCATTTTTGTGAATGCTGAATACCTGTATATACTAGGAAATCTTCTGGATGCTATGTAAACAACAATATACAAAAGAGTTATGCTTTCTGTTGCCCTTCTAAAGTTTATAAAGTACTAGAAAACATAAATTATGAAATAAATATAGAATTATTAGTTGAGAAAATGCAGTAATAAAGGTGAACATGGAATGATCAAATAATAATTGGTTATTCAATAAGGCCTCTCAGTTGAACACACATATAAACTAAGAAGAAAGGATAAGCCTAATTAGATAAGATCTGAAGTGTGTCTAAGAGGCACATGATATAGAATGTTTGAAAATACATTAACAGAAATGAGTTTAATGTTTTGGAGATAATAAAAGTTGGCCAGTATGAATTAATTAAAAGTGTATATGAGCAAATGCATATAAAAGTAGAGTTTGGAGAGATAGATAGGTTATAAATCAAGTAAAATATGAGTAGGGAGACCGTAAATGCTATCACTCAAACCCAGAGCAATATTAAGAATACAATGAATGATCCTGAATAAATATGGGATCATATTTATAAATATTGACCAGGTCAAATCAGAAGTCTACATATTTCTTTGCACAAATTATAGGTTTATAAAGCAGAAAATGTTATTAGACTTTACATTTAAGGTTTTAGGGTTGGCTATATACGTGTGTGTGTGTGTGTGTGTGTGTGTGTGTATAGTAACTTGAATAACAATGAGCCAGCAGACCAGAAACAAAAAGATAGAGAGTACAAAAGTTAAGTTGTAGCAGTAAAAACATAAAAAAAGACAGTAAGACTTATGTAATGTGGGAAGGGTGTACAGGTGGCACAAAGACTAACAATGATGAGAAGGCATCAAGCTCTTATGAAAAGTGTAGAAAGGTTCATTTATAATTCTACATACACTGAACTTCCTTTCTTACTGTGCTATACTCCTCAACCCTGCCCCAATGTGTTTGATTTTTTATGTCCCCTTCAGATTTTAAACAAGTAAACCTATGCATTAAATAAAGGAGAAGAAACTTGAACAAGTTTGAAAATCTATTACTCTATAAATGCAAAGATCACCAAAAAAAATATTGGTAATAATGCTGAAAATTTTAAATCTAGATGTACTGAAATGAAAAGTAAATTTTTACAAAATATTCTAACATTCTTATAAATTTCCACAAATAGTTGATATCTTATGCTCTATGAAATACATGCTTTATTAAATGGCAAGACATGAAGGCAATAATTATTGCATCAAAAAATAATCCAAACAAAAACTATTACAGTTTATATTACATCATTTATATTTCCTTTTAAGCAAATATGAAGTATCTTGCCATCAATTATCAATAATTAATATGGGTCTAACGGACAGAATTGGTTTAGGAAACACAAATCATCCTAGAGAGTTTAACCAAGAAAGAAATCGATAGAATATACGGCTACAAAGCTTTTGGAAGGGCTGAGGAGTGGATTCTGGCTAAGCTCCTACGAACAATATCAAAACAATGCAGAACTGGCTTAGCAGAGAAACGGTGACCTCTGAAAGCACACGTGAAACTCCGAGTTGGAGAATACTCACCTTCTTGCTCTAGTCTTCCTGGCCTGAAGTTGTTGTCCAGGTATTGGAAAGCTGGCATGAGGAGGAAACTTCTATTCCTGCTGTCCACAGGCCTTCACCGCAACACCTGGAATAAAGAATGAACAATGGATTCATGTTCCCGAAAGGTCTGGGTTTGGCTTTCCTTGTGAAAAGCTGTTTATGTGGTTACTAAATTGATTTTAGTGTTATAGGCCTATTCAGATCATGGACATGCCAACCTTCTCATATATTGCTGAATTTGATTTAACCAATATTTATTATAATTTGGGGGGGTTTGTGTTCATGAATGACATTTGAGTGTTTATTTTCTGTAATGCCAGTGTTAGATTTTCATATTTGGGCAATTCTGCCTTTCTGTAGGAGTGGTCAAAACCCCCTTATTTTCTGAAAGTATACCTATATGTTGTGGTAGTGCTATTTGTTGTTTAAAGTGTTGGTAAAATTTCCCCAGTGAAATTATCTGTGTCTCAAGATTTATTTTGGGGAAAAGTTTTTAGTATAAATTCTTATTTTTATTCAAAAATGCTGTTTGGATTTTTATGTTCTTCTTTTCCTGTTTTGGTAATGCAAATTATTTTAGAATTGTTTATATTTAATCTAAGCTGTCACTATTTTTCACGTAAAGTCCATGTTGTTAGAAACTGTTGTATTGTTCATTTCTCTTTTCCCTGTTTTCTTAATTGGTATTGCTTGCGGCTGATTTATCAATTTTATTAGTGTTTTTGAAGAATAAACTTTTGCTTTGTTAACTTTTTAAATTATGTGCAACTAATTCTATATAATTGTTTTTTTCTCTCAACATTCCCTTGTTTCCTGTGGCTTAATAAGCCCACCTTTTAAATATATTAATTTGGAGGTTGAGACAAATGATTTTATATTGTTCCTATTTTTAACGTAGGAATTTAAAGCTACAAATGTCAATCTAGGCACTGCATCATCTTTATCCCACACGTGTTTTATTTATTGTCATCTCATCAGTACTCAGCTTGAAAGGCTATTTAGAAGTATTTTGCTTCATTTCCAAATATTTGGTAGTATTCCAAATATGTGCTTCTTGTTGCCCTGTAATTTAATGTGATTGTATTTAGAGAGCAATTTGGTATATTTTTAACACTGTAAAAATTATTATAGGTGTTCAATGGCCCAAATTTTGTGTTTTAACTTAGTGAATATTCTGTGTACTTAATGTGTACTCTTGAGCTGTTGGTTGTGTTTAATAGATACCAATTCTTGGATGGTATCTATAGCATTGTCCAAATATTGAACATCATTTATAATCTCCTGTTTGTGTTTTTATCAGCTGTGGAAAGAGGAACGTTCAAACATTGGCAGGGAACTTATGGGCTTTTACCATCTTTTATGTTTAAAATTTTTTGTAATAAAATTTTAGAGTAAAAAGAAAGAGTTATTAAAATGTTTAATTTTGTTTATGTATGAGTTAATTGGGCCCTACAATTTTTTAAATAATGAAACTATTTTAAAATAAACAAACAAAATCTACCAGTACATAGCAAATAAAGACAAAACTGAAAACACAAAGCAAGGAGAAGATGGTGGTGTGTGGACAATCTGCAGCTCACTAGGCGGACATCTCCACGGGTGATCTGGGGATGGCTTCTGAGACACTTTCACAGATCATCTGTAACAACACTATACAGCAAAAATTTCTCTAATGATAGAACTTTTCTTTCTTTCTTTCTTTCTTTCTTTCTTTCTTTCTTTCTTTCTTTCTTTCTTTCTGTCTGCCTTTCTTTCTTTCTTTCTCTTTCCTTTTCCTTTCTTTTCTTTCTTTCTAAATTTATTCTTTATTGTATTTTTTTCTGTTACCATTTTTAACTTAAATAGCAATACATGGCTACTAGCTATCTTATCGGACAGTGGAGCTCTACTGATTTTATTAACAGTTTTCTTAAAACTACTGCACAGCCCTGGCAGGTGTAGCTCGGTAGATTGAGTGTGGGACTGCGAACCAAAGGATTGCAATTTGATTCCCAGTCAGGGCATATGCTTGGGTTGCAGGCCAGTTCCCTGCAGGGGATGTATGAGAGGCAACCACACATTGATATTTCTCTCCCTTTCTCCTTCTCTTCCCCTCTAAAGATAAATAAATAAAATCTTTAAAACACACACACACACTGTGCAAAATCATACAGACAATTTGAGCATTTTATTGGCTATTTTATTCATATTTAAGAAATAACAAGTAATCACAGAAATACAATCCAAATCATTATTATTATTGAATTTTAATTATTCTATATGGATTGGCTGAAATAAAAATGTATATGTTGTTTTTACTCCAATACACATTACCATTTATATGACTATTATAACAATAAGAAACACTGCTTCTTCTAAATATTTGAAATTCTCAAATAAACTTTATATTATTTGATAAGAACTTTAAAATAAAACCTATGTAATGTTTACATAGTTTAATACGTGATTTTCAAAGGGAAGTGTGTGTATCGCTGAACTTTCAACTTCCACTACTAATACACAACTTTCAACATGATTAATTAAGATTTTCTAGTTTCATTAACATGTCAGAGTTTGAAAGAAAACAGGTATGCTGTTTTAATAAATTTTAACATAAAAAGTAAATTAATGTTTTCATAAGTAGCAACACCATAAAAGTCCTTAGGGATAATATAGGCAGGAAAATTTCAGATATCTCACACAGCAATATTGTCATGGATATGTCCCCTAGGGCAAGGGACATAGAAGGAAGAATGAACAAACTGGTTTACATCAAATCAAAAAATTTCTGCATGGGTAAAGATTACATCAGCAAAATGAGAAGGGAACCAACTGTATGAGAAAGTATATTTGCCAATGATACCTCAGACAAGGGTTTGATCCCCAAAATATATAAAGAATTCACAAGACTCCACACCAGCAAGACAAACAATCTGATAAAAAAATGTGCAAAGTACTAACAGACACTTCTCCAAGGAGGACAAACAGAGGGCCCAGAGATGTACGAAAGAGTGCTCCCCATCACTATCCATCAAAGAGGTGAGAATTAAAACCACAATGAGATGCCACTTCATACCAGTCAGAATGGCCATCATAAACAAATCAACAATAAGTGCTGATGAGGTTGTAGAGGAAAGGGAACCCTAGTACACTGTTGGTGGGAATGGAGACAAGTGCAGCCACTGTGGAAAACAGTATGGAATTTCCTCAAAAAACTAAAAATGGAACTGCCTTTTCATCCAGCAATTCCACTGCTGAGATTATACCCTACAAGTCCTGACATACCAATCCAAAAGAATCTATGCATCCCAATCTCCATAGCAGCTCAATTTACAATAGCCAAGTGTTGGAAACAGCCTAAATGCCCATCAGTAAATGAGTGGATCAAAAAACTGTGATACATTTACACAATGGAATACTGTGCAGCAGAAAGAAAGAAGGAACTCCTACCATTCAGAACAGCATGGATGGAACTGGAGAGCATTATGCTAAGTGAAATAAGCCAGGAGGCAAAGGACAAATACCATAGATCTCACCTATAAGTGGAACCTAATTAACAAAACAAACAAGTGAGCAAAATAGAACCAGAGACATGGAAATAAAGAGTAAACTGACAATGACCAGAGGGGAGGGATGAGAGGGATAACAGGGGAAAAAAGGGGAAGGGTCGAGTCAAGAACATGTATAAAGGACCCATGGACAAAGACAACTGGGTGGGAGGATTGCATGTGGGAGGTGGGGGTGGGTAGGGCAAGGAAGAGTAGTGTGGTGAAAATGGGAACAACTGTAATTAAACACAATAAGAAAATAAAATAAAGTTTACCTTCAGAGGTTTTCAGATATTTCTTAAACTTATTTTAATACTAAAAAATAGATTTTCAAGTTTCATTAACATGGTCAGAGTTTTAAAGAAAACAGGTATGCTGTTTTAATAAATTTTATCTAAAACATAATCAATATTTTTATAACATATAATACATTGTAATGCAAATTGATACAAAAATGATGAAATCATATGATCATTAACCTACTTTTTCTAAAGTTCTTAGTGACATAAGTGATTATTCTAACACATTTTGGTAACTAAACTTGGGTGGAGTATAATAGTATTTTAAAATAGTGAATCAATATATTTTTGGTATAATTTTTCTATTTAACATTATTTGTAAGTCTCAACACATTAATAGTTCAAAGTGTTATTCATTCTTTAAAGGGGGATTATTTAATAATGTTGACAGGGTCTTTGCCAATTATTATTTATATACAAGAAGGAATTTTTAGAAGTTAATGAAGTATAAACTTCAGGACATTTTATTGCATGAGCCATTTCTAGGCTCTCTCTACAGAATTTAATACTTGAAATTTTATATTCCTTCTTTTAAAGAGTGTAGACAGAAATTAGTTATCATCCTCAGGTCCAGGAAAACCTGGTACAGAAACTGAGGAATAATTGATTAATAACACACCTCTTCTAAGAATTAAGAGATATCTGCAATATCAGCTATGAGTCATCATCAAGTACAAAAACATGCAATTTGGTGTGTTTTTTAAAGCAACAGTCAAGTTAATTTTGTTTAATTATAGAGGCTGACCACTAGAAATAAATGTCTAAACATAAAGCTGAGTTTATTACCTCCTTACCTAAAACACTTTTTTCCCTCACATTTTTATTTCTACTGGTGAAAATTTCAGCCTAGAACCAAAAGACTCTTGACACTTTTTAGAAAGAACACTGTCAAGGTGAAAATGATTTTGTCATTTCTATTTAGAAGGTAGTCCAAAACTTACCAGAAGTGTGCAATTACTATTCTATAGAAAAAATATAAATTTCTGATGTGTACCACTAAGCATTATAAAGATAGCTCCCAAAGATGAAACATTATCATTACTAAATTGGGATTTAAAAAATTAAAATATGTGTTCATGTTCTTATGCTTTTGCTAATAATGCATTCTTCAGCTTTCAAAAATTGGCTGTGTATGTCTATTAGTCTGTTTTTATGTACACATCTACAGATGCATATGAACATGCGCACTTGTTTTAGCAGTCCATAGCCTTCGCCACTCGGCCCCCTTGCTCCACACTATGCACTTATTTTATATAGAGAATTAAATCTGTAGTCTATTTGTATAGTGTGTAGTGTTTGTTTTTTAAAGTGTACTAGCTGAATGAGAAAATTATTAAGGAGAAATTTAAAAATGGAATACAGATACCGCTAAGTATTTTTTATTATTGAGTCAGGGCTAAACGTTATATAAGTTTAAAAATGTATGTCTGTTTTCAGTTAAATTCAAATGAATTCAGCCAAATGAGAGAAGTTGTTCTTGTTTTGGAAATGCTCTCAGGCATCAGGAGCTCACTGTTATGTGTTTTCAGTTGAAGGCAGGGGAAGTACACTGGCCATCAAGACTTCCGTCTCAAAAACATTTTAGTCTAGTATTTCTGAAACCAGGGAGATATTGCACATTTTGTACCTTTCAAGTATCGTACTGAGGAAAGCAGGTAACTCACAGCAGCATTTTTAATTTGACAGGGGATTGTGAAAACATTTGGTGCTCCTTAACTGTTGTCACAGCCATCTATTACATTAAGAACAAGTTGATTTTAATATTAGTCAAATTAAAAAGCATTGTATCATGCTAACCTTGGGCACTCATTTACATAATTGGCTTTCTGCTTGCTGTGTATTATGTGACACCTTCATTTGATTACTGTTCATTTTTCTGAAACTCTGAAGCAGCATCTAACATAATATGCATATTAATATTTCCCTTCCATCAGGCCTTATTTCATGTAGTTCAGTTGCAGCAAATGTTGTATTTTCATTAATCAGCTTGATATAAGTCACTTTTTCCAGAGCTTTCAAGAAGACAAAGTTCAATTCACTCTTCTATAAATAGAACAACAAAACTATACTCTAAACATTTAGTTCAGATAGGTGAAGAATCCTCTTATTGGGAGTGGACTTCAGGAAATCTTTGACATTTGAATAAGAAACATATGATGTTTATTGGCCTCGATATTAGTTAACTTTGTATAACATAAAATAAAATAAAATCTTAGCAATGTATTACAAGTACTGATTTCTCTTTCTTGGCTCTGCAAGTTATCTGTGCCCATGCTGGGCCGAGCTGTGCTAGGGGCCAGGCTACAGGTCTAGTTCAGGTCCACTCCGCCTGTTCATTCTAGAACCCTGACTGATAAAGTTATGAGTAAGTGAGTACTTGGGGGTGTTCTCCTTATGGTGGAGGCCAGGCATGTGAAACAGCCCAAGTGCCTACCAAAAAATGAGTGGATCAAAAAACTGTGGTACATTTACACAATGGAATACTATGCAGCAGAAAGAAAAAAGAAATTCCTATCCTTTGTGACAGTATGGATGGAACTAGAGAGCATTATGCTAAGTGAAATAAGCCAGACAGTGAAAGATAAATACCATATGATCTCACCTATAAGTGGAAACTAACCAACAAAACACACAAGCAAGCAAAATAGAACCAGAGACTTTGAAATAAAGAACAAACTGACAATAACCAGAGATGAGGGAGAGGGCATCCGGGGAGAGGGGCAGGGCCAGCAAGGAACATGTAGAAAGGACCCATGGACATGGACAACAGGGTGGGGATTGGCTGTGGGACCTGGGGGTGGGAAATCATTATAATGTTACTAGTACCAGAAGAGTTATCACTGGATTCAATAAAAATGAATAATAAGTTCTTTAATTAGAAAAAAAGAACTATTCAAGTACATTTAAAGTTTCTACTCAAAAATTGTCACTGCCACTTATATCCATTGACAAAAATATTCATGGTCAAGGATGGACATCAATAGTCCAATAAAAAGTACATTTTCAATGGACAGTGGAAGATAAAGTGAATACTTACTGAAAAATGATACAACCTGTCTCAGTTCTTCAAAAAAGGGTCTAATTCACTGGGCAATTCATGTAGACTCCCTTTACTCTCATAGCAACACTGATAGGCATATTATATTTTTCTCTTTTGCTGATTATGACAGTAAAGCACACCAACATTGAGAGAACATTTATAACATTGAGCTATTTCCTTTCTCCTTCCTTTCTTCCTTCCTTCCTTCCTTCCTTCCTTCCTTCCTTCCTTCCTTCCTTCCTTCCTTCCTTCCTTCCTTCCTTCCTCCCTCCCTCCCTCCCTCCCTCCCTCCCTCCCTTTCCATGTGTTTCTTTTGTTCCTGCAACCTAACACACATTTTTCACCAATGTGGAAATTAACCTTCCTGAATGAGATATGTTTTAAGGTAACATCGAGTTAATTAAGGTCTAAGACAACTCATAGAAGTAGCTTACATTTTTGCTAATATAACTATTACCATAACCTTCTACATAACTAATTTGGAATGTAGACCTGGAAAGAGGGAGAAGATAATACTACAGCAACATCGTGTAAAAGAGATGTAGAATAAAATGAGGATTTCCTGAAACATTCAATGTTAAAATTGTCTTTACATTTCCATGTCTGCCAAGTGTCAGGTTTTAATATCAGCAGCAAAGGATTCCAATGCTTTATAAGCGTGCGCGCGTGTGCGTGTGTGTGCGTGTGTGTGTGATTTAAATAAACCAGGAGAAAGTCTATTGTATAAGGAAATGGCTGAGAATATATGCTAGACAAGAAGCTGAAGACAGAAGAACCCTTAATTCTAAAATCTGATAGAGAAGAAAGCTTCAGTTTTCTGTATGTATTGAGTTCTCGCTGTCTAGCCTAAATCCATTTTTTAAAAAATCCTTGATTACAGTGTCAAGTTACTTTCTACAGAAGTTTGAAGACTGGAAATATAGATACACCTGGGATCATGTGCACATACAACACCATCACATTCACATTAATGTACCTTTTCATGTATTTTGTCCACAAACATATTTTCCCTTTTCATTTTCACAAGTACGACTCCCCAGTAATCTCTGATGGAAGAATAATCGAGCAGGGCTAAATAATTTGGAATACATTTATTTTGAAAAAGATGTGAATATATGTCTAACTCATCCGGATTAAAGGACTTGTTTCTGATAGACGGCTACACTTATAAATGTAAATACTTAATAATGTTTTCATTTTTGCATGTTTTAGATGGTTTATCACAAAGTGCAATATGGTAAGTTTTGTGATGTGTTTAATAGAAGCTGATTCTGGAAGATAAAGCAGAAAAGGTATAAAGGGATAGTTTCCAAATTGTGGGGAATGCTGCAGGACTAGGTTTGAGCCTGAGCTTCCACAACTGCAATAAAAAACAACAATGTAGATCTGCTCTGAGAGGAAAACAGTTGCTGCTACCAAGGAAGCTTAGATGACGCTCTCTGGTATGTATGTGCCTGGTCCTGGGAAGATGGAATTAACGGCACCGTCGTTTCTGACTCCTCCAGGTAGTGGAGTACAAGTAGCATTTAGAGATGGAAGTACCACAATGTGATGGTCAGATAAACAGCAATAAATTATTAAGAATAGACTAGGTAAATTCAGTCATCTTTTATCTATACTTCTTTTTTTTTTTAATTTTTTAAGTGCCCTGAATGAGAATCTAACTGGTGATGCCTTGATTCACAGAGCAGCACTCAATCCACTGAGCCACACAAGCCAGGGTAATCTATAATTCTTAAAGGACATTATTACTGCCTGGATGATAATAATTTTAAATCTTTTATTTCATTAAAGGATTTAAAAGCAAGTTCATTGTTTGTTTCGCCCAAACATGTTTGCACTGTCTGGGGCTAATACCTACTAATTCAATTTCTCCTCATGCAAGCTCTTTAAATATATCATTACAAAAGCACATAAAGTATCATTGCACTGGACAAAATTAAATGTGTCACATGTTAACAGTCTTAGGGAAGTTTGCCACACATGCAGAAAAATCTTTTGTAGTCTTATAAAAGATAAATCATGCATGTGGCTGCACTAATATTGTAACTTATTTTTTAAAGTGCTGAATCTATGGAATGAAGACCAAAGCATCTATGTGTGCACATCCAATAGAATGCCATATTACCTAAAACAAAACCCATGTTACGGATAAAACAGTGTAACAGTAGAATTTAAAATTTTGGTGTAAAATCAAATTTATCATAACCCCATATTGTACTTGCAAAGCAACAATGGTAAAACCTGATGCTACATTTTTCTTTCCACAAATGCATAATTATTTCCTTTGTCTAATTTTCTTTGTTAAGCAATTATAATCAGATTTCACTTTACATGTCTCATGAATTTGTGCATTGCAGCCAATAAATTTTTATGATTCTATGCTTCCTGAAGAATGAAGAACTGACTCCAGACGAGCTGCATCATGAAATGACAACGTGGCCTTTCATGGCACGATGTTCAAGGCATTTTGTTGGCATCAGTGAAATTATAAGTCAATGTATTTAAACCTCCAGTAAAATAAACAAAACTTTTATTCTACCTTTTTAAACTTTAATTTAGTTGTTATATTGATGGATTTTAGCATAGCATTTCAGAAATGCATAGTGATAGTGAATAAAAACTCAATTTACTAAATTCATTCAAAAACAATTCAATTTCATTTATGCTAGTAAAGGAGAAAAATTCAGAAGGAAAAAATAGGATTAGTATGGGAAAATAATCTCAGAAAAATCGTTTTGCCCTGGCCAGTGGGCTCAGTTGGCTGGATGCTGTCTCGCAAACCGAAGGGTCATGTGTTCAGCCTCTGGTTGGCAGTACAGAGAAGTGACAGACTGACGTTTCTCTCTCACATCAATGATTTTTTCCTCTTTTTCTCCCTCCCTTCCCCTCTCTGTAGGGTCAATAAGCATGTCCTCAGGTGAAAATTTTAAACATTGTTTCATAAATTTATTATGTATGTGAATAGAAAATAAGTCATCTTTCAGTATAAAAATGAACAAAAATTTAGCCCTGGCTGGTGTGGCTCAGTGGATTGAGTGCCAGCCTGTGGATCAAAGAGTCATTGGTTCAGGGGGTTGATGTTTCTCTCCCTCTTTTTCTCCCTCCCTTCCCCATTCTAAAATAAATAAATAAAATCTTTTAAAAATTACAAATATTTAAATTACACAAAAATCTTTATTTTATGTTAAGCATTCACCAGTTATTTGCCTATCAAATATTAATGTTCCTCTTTTCCTTAGTAAGAATCTGATGTTACACAAGGCAAAAATGGCACCATATAGAATATTCCTGTCTTATTTTTTTGGAAGATAGGTGTCACCATGACCTTACATTCTTGTCAAGAAAATATAATCACATTTGAATCATTCAGTTTTGGGGAAAATTTCTTTAGACAAAACTGACAATCTTAAACCATAAAGTGATAATGAAGATTGAAACTACTTTTAAGGATGGTTGATATCAAATAACAGATGAGTTGGTAATGATGTGCCTACCTCAAATCTCTTTCAAAGAGGAAAATAAATCACTATTTTTTTTAAATTTTTATTTCCAGACAGGGTCTCTGGCAGTCAAAAATGTCTAAGTCACAGCAACTGTAAATACAGAACCACCAGTTACACAGATTTACTGATCTTCATTGCTAAATCTGAAAAAAAATCTCATACAATAATTTTAATACTCTAAAATACTGTCCATACTATCTCTATAAAAATCACCATTAGCAACTTAATTTTTAATTCTAATTGGAACAAAGTAGAGAATACAGAACTAAATTGACTCATATGTGGTCAACCAATTTCCAACAAAGGAACCAAGAATACACAATGGGGAAAGGACAGTCTCTTCAATGAATGGTGCTAGAAAAAAATTTCCTCAATGAATTATATAGCTTTCACTATATTAGTTAGATTTCTTCCCATATACTTAGATACTCCTTTATACACTGTCATTTTATCCAGACAACAGAACTGTAAACTAAAATAATAGTCTCTTGTTATCCAGACTCCTGACGCATTCCTCTCAGTAGAGTCCACTCCATGCAAAAATGACCATCCAGTTCACGTTTTCTCCTTTCTACCTTCATTTGTTGGCAGGTAGGAGTCAAGACGGTATTAGCTCTTTATTTCCCTACATCTTACTGACACTTGGAAACCCGATTTGAATTGCCCAAATTTGATTGTGCAAACTATTTGCTGTTGGGAACCCAAACAAAATACTCAAGATTCAAAACAATGACTGCCTATGCAAAACCTGCTGGAGACAAGCAATTGAGCATGCAATAAATCCGATGAAAGATTGCTAATGTTGTTACCTAGAAAAATGTCTGCATCATCATGGTGCCTGCCTTCAAGCAATACTTCCAAGGGAGGGCTTTTTTATAGAATGTTTGGGTTAAATTTAGGTTTAAATATTATTTTAACATTATTTCTACAGCTCATAGTCATCTCAATTGAGCAATTAGGAACTGAGCAATTGAGGTGGGCTCTGCTACCCACCTAAGTCCCATTCCTCAGAGTAAACTTGTACTATGTTATAAAAAAATCAATTTATGTTACACAATGATATCTATGTATTGTGGAGGCCATTATGATTTTCATGGATGTTTAATTCTAAAATATTTAATACAATTACTAATTATAAAAGATACCAGTTATTTAGAAATGGAAAACTAAACATTTAATGGATGTCTAACCTTACTACAATATATTTTATCGATTAAACATTAATGTCTGCAAGATCTTTAAGGATCTTGCAACTTTCACATATTGGTAGAAAGCTGTGATAATGATTAAATGTTAATAAGTATATACCTTACAAATCACAGTAGTTTCCTCTAGAAAATTGTTTGGTTTTGCATAAATGTTTTTGCATCCAGATACTAGCAAACAAGTCATAGAACACTCGTGGTCAGAAAAAAAAAAAAGAAAGAAAGAAAGAACGGAAGTATATTAAAGACAGAAGGCATGAAAATAATGCAACCAAGAAAACATCTTATCAGGAACTAGCATATGTATGCCACCAGTGAAGCCTTTTCTTCAACCTGATACAACAATCTCATCCGTCATGAACACAAAACTCAATTCTTGCCGCAATCTTTGGTTCTCTGTGAGAGTTAAACCAATGCTTTGTTATCGACATGCAAATGCATGAGTCATAGCACCCATATATTCAGGCTTAAGGAAATTCTTGCTTTTTAAAAAACTTTCCCTCAGCTAATATAGTACAGATGGTATCATCCCTGAGCTATGAGAATTAAGAATAAAATGCATTAAAGGATTACATAAAGTCATTTTTGCCTCTACTGTTTTCTGAAGTTCAATATTAAATCATTAAAATGTCAGGGAGATTAGAAAGCAAGACACTGTAATTCATTACATTCTAACTCTCTTTTAGGTCATTTTTTATAATGTGGGAATGCTTGAAATTTAAAGTGTTCTATTTCTACAGTAAAAATTATATGTGCATGCAATATTTAGTTGGATAAATTTGCATTTTAGCATTTAGTGGAATTATCAACATGTTTAACATATTGTCAAGGGAGACATGAATGATTTATTTCTTAAACAAAAGAAATTATGGTAATTAAAGTATAAAATTTAATTTATTAATTCATGGCTTAAAATATGAAGAAAACATTTCTAGAATGGCAATATAGAGGTGAAGATATGATTTTACTTTTTGTGAGGTTGTGTCCAATGATGGAATTTTATTTTTTATTGCCTTTTTTATCAATCTTTATTATTATTCTATTACGATTGTCCCAATTCCCCCCCCTTTGCCCTCCTCTGCCCATCCACAGTCAGTTCCCACACTGCTGTCCATGCCCATGTCCGTGGATTATTCATCTCCTTTCATTTCTGAGTCATCTTTGATTTTCCATGAATATGTTTACTGTTCATTTTCATTATTTCCACAACTTTGAGCACCGAATATATTCTGGGAACTGTCGTAAAACTCTGTTGTAAAACAGTTTAAACCACAGCCTTTGTATCAGAGCTTAAAATACATCTATGCTTGCAAAATAAATAAAAGTTATATATTAAGTTTCAGTGAATGGCTCAGCTGTTAAATTCTGGAGGGACTAAAAGGTGGGAGAAATCTGTAAACGCTAGAGGAGATTGGAACATGTTCTCAAAGAGCTCATTTTAAAGCAAGGTGTTGAAATTATGAGTGTATTGGAAGGAATTGAAGCAGTTAGGGAAAATGGGTAAAGAATTACTAATTCTATGATATTCATAGCAAAATGTTCAAGCCAGCTCAATTTAAATGATTTTTCATGTAGAGAAAAAAAAGGGCAAATTAGTTTAGAGAAATAAATGGGTATCAAAATGTCAATATCTATGAATGTTAGTAGCAAATAGTTCAGATTTTATTCTTTAAGGACAAAAGTCAATAGTGGTTGATTATTATTTTTAATTTAGAAACATACTTATGGTGTTTTAGGGAAAATTAAACATGTTTAATTATTTATAAATATATCATATAGTCTATGTTTATAAATATATGTAATTGATGGAGGAGACAATATTCAGAATGTTACCAATTGCTAAAAATAAAATTAAGGATTAAAGTTTTTGTCTTGGAAGGAAGGTGATTCATCCATGTCCAAAACTGAGAAAGCAGTTGCGGCAGAGATTTCCAGTCGCACCTTATCGGTCCTTAGTATCAGAGCCCTGATTTAATCTGAGGCAGTAACATGAGGAGATAACAGAATACACCGCTCAGCCTCCCTTTCAGGTAAGTGTGGTAATGTGACAAGGTTTAGTAAATAAAATATAAGCAGACATTGCTGGGCAGGACTTCAAAGAGATTTTTTTAAAGGGAAAGACATATGGTGTGGTCCCATTTGCCTTTCACATTTCCTCCCTCCTCCTATCTGTCAGTGCCTATGATTCTGGAGACTGCAGTAGCTCTCTGTGGCCCCTAAAGCAACCTCAATGACTGATAAAAAAGTCAAGATATTGACAAGAAAGGCAGAATTTGAAATAATGTATAAGTGTATACCAGTGCTTAACTGCTGGCATACAGAATAAAAAGAAACCATTGCACGTTTATGCCAAAATCATTTGATTTTCTGTTATATGATTCTCAAACTGATATTAAGTTGAAATTAATTACCCGTGAATATAACATAATTGCATAATCAAAAGATGAATAATGAAATGAACTTTCAACAACATAGGTACTGCATTCTAGGGAAAGGAGAATTTCTCAGAATGGTGTTGAAAGTCTATTTCTGTCTTTTTGCTGTTGAGTACATATTATATTTCTGATGCAGGATATAGATCGCAATTACTGCTATGAATACATAGAAATTCTCCATTAATCATTTCTTGCAGTAAATTATATCAGGGACTTTCTTTAAATAAACTATTTTTGAATTCCTGGAGTAAATCACATTTATTCATTACACAATAATTAGTCATATTTTGTAAAGTGTCATCTAATATCTGTTTCAAATTTTTGCATTTGTATTAAGTGACATTAGAACGATCAGCTACAGCCATCTAAAAGTCAGGAGAGAAGTTGCCAGTAAACAACTTAATTTCTGGCTTAAACATCAGCCCTCTCTCAGTCAGAAATGAGTTGGACCTGATTTCCCATTTGCTACAGAAACAAACCCCACCTCCCCCTGGGTTGTTTTGTAACTATGATTCTTCTTTGCCCGCTGCCTGTTAGGAACTATGGCTTGAAATGCCAGAGTTTGGTAAAAAGGAAAGGAACTATTTATTCGCAAGTTATACAGGTTTGGGGTAACGTCACTGTTAAATCCAAAGTCCCTTTAAAATACCCACAAACACAGACTCAGTCCCCCTTCCCCTTGCCAAACCAGGTGAGTCAGGGGTACCTTATCTCAGGAAAAGCAATAGAAATCCGAAGTTTGTCTAGAGTCTCATTCTTAATCCAAAACCTCATCCTCATGGTGAGCCAATGGGAGTCCTTCTGCATTCTTTCAAACCACTAAGAGAGAGCTCTGAATGGCTGCTACATCTTGCTTTCCTGATTCCTGAGCCATGTGGTGCAGAGTGCCCCCCTCCCCTCCCAAAACCACAAGGCTAAGCCCTCACATGGCTGCGAGCCTGGGTTTAAATCCGCCACGGATCTTCTGTAACCCCATTTCAGACTCCTCCCACAATGAGCTACACCTGCTGGCACTCCCATATTCTCTGCCTTTCTTGGCTGCCATAGTCAGCCTGGGCAGGCATGGCCCCCTAGTGTAGAGCAAACCATCTCCCAGCTCTTCCGGCTACATCTCTGGTCAAAGTCATGCATATCTCCCTGGCTCTGAGAAGGCTGTGAAGCTACCCTGCTGTAATTGATATGTAAAATAACTCCCAATCCTTGTGCTGCCGCTTTTCCCAGCTCCCAAGCCAGGCTTGTGGGCGGGCCCTGGGGCCTCTCAGCTTATGCCCCATTAAGCCTACACCCCGTTAAGCCTACACCCCGTTAAGCATACACCCCATTACACATTGTCACACAGCTCCTCTGAAGAACGGAGGAAATTTTAATCTTTGTTTTTTTACCAAATTATATTCAAGATTTGAATTATTTTTTCCTTTAATAATTGATAGAACTTTATTATAAGACATTGTAGGGGTGACATCAGAGAAATGGTTGAGTGAGAAATTGCCTTGATCTCTTCCCTTGAAGTTTCAACAATTTGAACAGCTATAATTCAACAAAAGATTCCATGCTCAACACACAAAGATGCTCACTGAAACCTCTAAAGATGGGTAGGTGGGAGTGAACTGGAAAAGCCAGAAGGGACAAGAATTTCGTGGAGCCATTGGCACAGCCCTGGAGCCAGTAGTTCACTGTGGGACTCAGCCCAAAGAGGGGTGGATCCAGCAGCCACAGCAGCCAGGAGGAGCAGGGAATATAAGCTGTGACCAAGACCAGTGATATAGGAAGGGATGAAGCACAGAGGTGCGGCTGTGATTCTTTGACAGTTGGCATTCCAGACAGAGAACGAAACCCGTGGAACCTGGCCCCCTGCCCTTAACCTCCCAGAGCTCAGCTCACCTCATCCTGTGTGTTGCATTGTAGAGCACATTATCCATAAACTCAAGAACTGGTACTAGGCAAACACTTTTTCCATGGGTGAAGGGTGCACTCAGACTAATTCCAGTGTCAGGTGAAGGCACAAAGGGGACACTGTGGATGTCCACTGGTCACCATTGCTGGGAGATCAAAGTAACAAAAATGGTGACTGGGTTCCCTAAACCCACCCCACCCCCACTTGTTGGATGCACTGCCAGAAGAATCTGCCTGTGAACAGTGCTGAGACTGTACAGATTTGAAGCCACAACATCTAACACATTCCCCTGCTGGGTTGGTCCTTTGAGACAAGAACAGTTGGATCTCAGGGGAGGCGCCTACCTTCCCAGGGAACACGGGCCAATTTCCACCACCCCACAAAGATCTGAAAAGCCAGAGAAGTATTTCTATTGATATTTAAACATGTCTAAAGTACTAATTAAACCATCTTATCAAACAGGAATGACAGTAATTTAAAAAAAAATAGATGGGAAAATTGTAAGTAAAACAGTAAATATGTTTAATTTGCCAAATTACACCATATTCCATTCAATAGCAATGCCTCAGGAGATAACTCACATGAGTTTAAGTAATTCTCTCTCCTGCTGTAGGTGATATGTGTACTAAAGGTGTCTCCTGATTGCTTCAACATTGTGGGTATGTGTATTTACTATGGATTACCTCCCATGTTTATCAATGACAAAATTCATTCTATACTTTTCTGTGGGTTTTTGAATATTCATCTGTTACTATATTTTAAAATCCTAATTTTCTCTTTATATTCTCCAAAAGACACTGAAAAAGTTCTGTGACTAAGTATTTCATTTCGTGATACACTAAGCCTAGTTATTCTCGACAGAGTTTGTTCTGCACCTGCCTAAGGGTGGATGGTGTACTAACAGGGTCTCATTCCAGATGGTTATACTATGCATTTTAATAGGGAATCTTCATTTTCTGTGCCAGTGTAACCAAATTGTCTACCGAATTTTGGACTATTGACTATGAGAGATCTTCAATTTGATGTCTGGATCACAGACCATCATTATCAATCTAATTTTCTACAACAAATTGTCCCCTCATTTCTTTTCCCCAGAAGCATCTGCTGCCTCGCAAGGATTACATTAAACTTTAGCTTGGATTTCAAGTCTAGGTTTGCTGTGTATAATTTGCATTGCTTTGAACAGCTGGCTATCACTTTTGCTTTCCCATTTCCCTCACAGTTGAAATGATTTACCACCTGTAGATGCATCCTGTTTGTTCTGTGTTCATTCGTTAGGTTAATTAACTTTTACTCCTTTTTTCATACAAGTTTTAATAGTTAATTCAACTATAAACAGCTAAAGGGTGTTCATTGCTGTATTACAACAACTGTGTTGAGAAGTCTATAAATTAAATGTATTCGTTTTTCAGAAAAGCAAAGCAGTTCTCCCAAGATATATTATAATAAAACCCAGTCATTTCCAAGACTACTTGATTTTGATATTAGAACTCCTAGACCATTAAAGTAAGCCATCATTTTCAGTCAGGAAACAAACTTCTTTGTCTTCGTAATTTCCCCTTTTTCCACCTTCAGAAATATCTGCTTTATTACTGCAAATAAAATCAGGAAGTCTGATTTTATTTCCAACATACCACCAGGGAGTGATATTTTCCTGGTGGCTGTATGTTCAATTTACAGCTAAAAATGTTTTTTCCCAATTTCCCTTGCCATTTTTTTGCACACTTCAATTAACAGGGTTCTTCTTCCTTTTAAAACAAGATAGAATATCTATCTTGTTTTAGAATATCCAAGTATTCTAATATTTAATAATATCTAATAATATAATATCTAATAATTAGACTATCTAAATATTCTAATATCTAATAATATAATATCTATATTATTTTAGAATACCTAAAATAATAGAGTCAAGATGTTGACAAATAAAAGTTATTTTGAATTTTTAGTTTAGTAAGTTTTACTTGAGTGATATGTAAGTAAAAATTATGTTTTTATCAAAGTAGCTCACAGCAGTTAGTTCTGCTTTAGTTACCACTAGAATGGAGCAATACTCCAGGTAAGCCCTATGGGGCATAATTTCGGTGCCATGGCAAATTTTCTTGTTCCCAACTCTATCTTTTTTTTAAGATTTTATTTATTTTATCTTTAGAGGGGAAGGAAAGGACAGAGGGAGAGAAATATCAATGTGTGGTTGCCTCTTGTGCATCCATCCCCTGCTGGGAACTGGCCTGCAACCCAGGCATGTGCTCTGACTGGGAACCGAACCGTGATCCTTTGGTTCGCAGGCCCGAACTCAGTCTACTGAGTTACACCAGCCAGGGCTCAACTCTATCTTGAGCTGTTCTATCAGCAACTACTCTTAAGCAGAGTCTGATAAGTCTTGTTTAGGTACAGCTGGACAGCCTTCTAATGCAAATACTGTTATAGACATTTTACTTCTTTTTTAGGGGCTTCTCTGATGCCATGAAAGATGAAATTTGTAATAAACCAGGTAGCAATCACTCAAGCACATTTTTTTTTTTTTTTTAAGGAAGCCTCAGCCCTATAGGACCCAGTCTTGACCATTTGGAATGTCAGCTTGTGGCTAACTGATTCTGACTTTTGTCCGTAGGCAGAGGATTTGGGAGGGAGGAGATTTACTTCTTTACTCTGGTTGCAGAAACAGCCCAATATCCAGATGTTGACCTTTCAGCTTCCCAGCGTCAGTGGAAAGCCACGGAACCTCCCTGGATGCTCTTTGGTCAAACCTCGGCCCTGGAATTCCTGTGTTACCTCCAGGGTGTGGTGCCTGTGAGGACTTGGGTTGATGGCAAGTAAAGCTTATTAAATGGAAAACCCACTGGCCTGAGGCCCTCCATTGGTTCATGATTGGTATTTCCAAGGGTACCTTGTAACTCCATATTTTTGTTATGCCTCTGAGGGAAATTAATACCCAAGAATTAAGAAATTACTTTCAGGAAGGCAAGCCATTGTGACATAAAGTTATTTTTTTTCTTTCTGTACTCATCCTTGATTAGAAGAGACCAATGCGGAAAATACTTTTAGTTCAAACCACTTTTACTCTATTTCTCTCTTCAAGATTTGCTTTAGAGTCAGTGGAAAACTCTTAAGACTCAACTACTTGATTAAGAAAACACTCATGAATGCATTTTATTTGGAGGTTCAGTATCTCTAGAAAAGTTAACGGAAGTCTTAAGAACTGCCTTGAAGCTCAGATTTCTCCTTAAAAATATAAGTGACTGATGCGGACCCTGGATCATAGGGTCTGCCATTGTGGATGAGACATGAGACAAATTCACACCGACTACCGAGTCCTGTGGAGGAAAAGGGACAGCATGGCCACTCTCTCAAGAGGAGAGCACCCCGTGCGCTTGCCATGACAGGCTTTTATTGGGTTCAATTTGCACCGAATACAGGTAAAGTTCATTAATCATTGTCAGGCAGTAAGGATCAAACAATAGATAGCATACAAAGAACGAGGAGGGCCTATTCTGAGTCAGGATCTGTTAGCTAAAGGGCTACAAAACTTTGGGGAACAAAACTCATTTCCTGCTCAGACCCTTATCATTTAATTGAGAGCATTCTTAGCAAAGCAGATTTCACAGGATTTTATGTATTCTTTCTCAGGCCTGATCACCCCAGGGAATCCGCCCTTTCCAGCACAGGGCTGCACCCACCACCAGCATTGTTTCAGGCTTAAGGCATTGTCTCAGGCGTAAATCAGGCAGGGTAACCAAGGCAACCAAGAGATTAGGAGACTTCTTGCTGACAGAATGAGGACTCAGTCTATGTCAGGATAGCTGAGGGGTGAGGGTTCATCACCCCCTTTTGCTGTAGCACCCAGGTTCTTTTGGGGGGCCTCCGCATGATCGTGCCTGTCTTAGGTCATTCCCCCTTGGGTAATCTTACCCCTCATTGGCTTACCAATCAAGCATTGGGGGCAGTTATGGATGAAGCAGAAGGAGCAGAAGCAGCGCTCCTGCCAGGGAGATAAGCTTTGTTTCCTTAGTAACTTGGGGTCGGAAGGTCGCTCCCTCAGCCTTAGCCATGGGGGTGTTACAGTTCCTGAAACCAGGCGGGGTGGTTCCCAACAAGTGACTCTTTTCGTTTTTAATGCACAATGCCATAAAATGGACTCCCTAGATCATTAAAAAATAGTCAATGAGCATGTCGACTTGTTATTCTTAGCAGTGGTGTCCTCTGCAACGTTTCTTGTGGATTGGTTTTCCCTCTCTCTTTTGTCTACTCTACTGGCTTCTCATTCCTACCCTCTAGGATCATTTACCAAATCAACAGGCTCCAGTTGATTCAAATTGTACTTTAAAGGAGATCTAGGTTTAGACATAGTTGTTATCACTAATATGTATTTTTTATAATTTCCATTTCTCTTTTAATAGTTGTTGCATCCAATTCTCTAAGGAAAAATTGCATAACTATGTGTTACCTAACTAAAATAAAATAATAACAAACTGTATGCTTTCTAAAATGGAACCTGTGGGACATATATTTCAATATTCAGTTCTACTATAGCTCTGCAACTATAAAAAGTTTTCATGAACATAAAAAAGGCATAACCTCAAACACTGTAAAACGAGTGCTGGCACCATGGTGAATATTATTGTCTAAGAAAATATGCAAGTAGCCCACTTAAGAAACATTGGAAACTTCCCTTTTCTCCAGTGTCTATGTGTGTCACTGCCCACATTCAGTATGTTCTCTTTATCAGTGGAGATCCCCAACATGAGAGGCTGAAAGGGGTGTATGATTACATGTATTTTTGCCCATAGGTGAGTGGTGGAGGGAGTGTGGTACTCTGATTTCTTCTGCACAATTGAAAGTGGTGCTGTGACTCATTTCTGAGCTCTAGGAGGAAATGGTAAGCACAAAGGAACAAAAGTTTGACACGCATGGGCCCATTTGACATGGATCTGTAGCAGAGGAAACCCACACGCTCGCATACAATGCTTGACATATTTTCAGCCCTACTTCTTTGTTGTATTTTCAGGTTTATAAAATTTCTGTCCTTAAAGAAAGGAACAAATAAGTACTATGATAAACGTTACGTAATCTTTTCCTCTGAAACAATTTAATTCAAGGCAAGGTACCCTGTTTCCTAGCATCCCTTTGCTCTGTGACTATTTTCAGATTTTCATTAATGAGCAAAATAGAAGAAAAATTAGGTAGCCTTGTATTGTCTTTCATTAACCTGTTGTTTTATTGTTTTGAACACAGAATTTATCTTTGAAAAAATAAGCAATTTAAGAAAAAAGTATAAAATTGAAGCAGAATTTATAAATAGCTATTCATTTTATAGTATCACTGTTGGAACCTATAAAAGCAAAAAGTTATTTCAGCTAAAATTTGAATATACAAGTGAAGAAACTGGAAGACTCTAAAGTTGGCAGATATAAAAAGCAATTTAAGATTATACAATAGAAACTTTAATAGTAATTTATTGAAAATGTCATTTCAGGAATTAAGCACTAGCATGATGTATAAAATATTTATCTGATATATTTCTTTTTCAGTAACAACGGGAAAGTCACCTAAAAAACTAGTCACCTAATTTTACAAAGAAAAAACTTAAAAGATTAAATGACTTGTTTAATTTAATATAGTTATTGACGGAGAGTTCTGTTTATATTTTCTGGCTTATACATAAGGACTCCCATATTGGTATAATACAGACAAGTGGCAAGATACAGAACAAACAATTTCTATATGACAGCAGCAATAGCATTAATAAGAATAAACTAACAGCTAGCAAATTTAATTGCAATAATATTATATAAGAGTAACCAACTCCTGGACAGCTAAAGGCTTATGCATTTGTAGGCCCAGACATCTTAGGTTAAAGATATTAAAAATAACCCTTATCATTGACTATATGTATATACTGTAAATTTGTGCAAACTTTCACTAGGACTACATTTCCAAAAGCCTCTGCTTGCAACAAGTCCTGTTATCCAATATTAGAATATTTAAAAATAATAATTTAAGAAATTTACATAGTTGTTATTACATAATACCTACACATGTTAAATACATTAATTATGAAAAAAAAACATATTCCCCTCATATATGCCTTACTGCTTCTATTATTGGTGCATTATATGTACTGATTTCTTTAAGTGATTGAAATAGATTGGACCAGTAAGGAAATAAAGGATGTTTAGAGCATTTTGGCTTAGAAAACTAGGTGAATAATAATTTTGTCAAAACTAAGAAAGAGTTTGCAGGAAGGGGAATTTCATTTTTTCTTGTTTTCAGCAGTTCCAGTTTGGACATGAGGCAAGAGCCTTGTGCTTTGCGGTATCTTCCCCACAGCCTGTGATCCACCGTTCATCTGTCCGTCCCCCCGTTCAAGTTCACTGGGCCTTCAGCCTTTATATGTTTCTTTTGCTGATGAATTTCATTGGGGGTACATTTTGATAACGAAATTTTATAATATCAAGATTGTTTTATGAGTCATCACATTCCTATTTTAATATTATTTAAAATGTGACATTTTGATATTTCAAACAATCTTTTCATGTTGTCATGTGATTTAACCTATATAGAAATGATGTTCTAACATGAGGGATCCAGAATGCCTGGGCAAAGGGGAAGGTCTCCTCAAAAGAGTAGAGGTAATCAAGTCTATACTAGGATGCATTACAAAATGTCAGGATTATATTTTGAAAGTATTTTATGCTGGAGGCTACACTATATAAAGCAAACTTCTCATTTTCTTTAAGATAAGAATTTACTTTAAACAGCTTATGAAATTGAGCTTCTTTTGTCACAAACATTTTTATAAATTTTAAATACAAATTGATTCATATAACAGTTTACATATAATATTGGAAGTGTTTAATGTTAGTAATTTAAAAAGAATTCTGATATAAGATAATGTCTAACTTGCATCATACAAGGAAACTTTAGAAGCATGATGTTTTTTCGACTTTATTTATTTATTTTTTGCTTCAGCATAGTAGTTACTACTCCTTTTGAGCTATTTTTTACTTATTCTATCTTTATTTTTTTATTCTCCTTTTGTACAAAGAGCTCTCTGATGTGAGGAAAGAAATAGCTACGTTATCAGAACAAATTGGATTAAGCTTTTAACTCAACTTGATATTTCTTGCAATTGTTAAGCCCCTTTGGCTATTTTCTTTGCATCAGCCAATTATAGTGCTTGAACAAGGGATTAATTTTCCGGGATGCAATATGAGTACGTAGGATCCATTTATAAAGGACATTTTCTTCTTTTTATGATTTTAATGATCCCTACTTCCTGAACGAAAAAGTCATAAAGGTTTCCTTTCTCTTGCCTATAAAAGCAGGCAAACTTGGCTGCAACAATTAGACACATCCAGTCAAGACCGCTTCAGAAGAAATAATGGTGAAGCTGAAGGCATTGATAACATCAAGGGTACTTATCCTCCGAAGGTTTCAATTGTTACAAGGTTGACATTCAATTTAGAATGACTGGCAACTTTAGACATAAAAGTGAAATGAAGGAACTTAAATATTAAAACTCTATGTCTAGGCCTTATTGATATTACTAATTTTAGAGCATTACTAATTTTAATTTATTTTTAAAGACATTATTTATTTGTTTATTTATTTTTACACAGTGGAAGTGGGGAGAGAAGGAGAGGAACATCAGTGTGTGGTTGCCACTTGAGTGCCACCTACTGGAGAGTTGGCCAGCAACCCAGACCTGTGCCCTGACTGGGCATTGAACTGGCGACCCTTTGGTTCGCAGCCTGTGTTTAATCCACTGAGTCATACCAGCCAGGGCCGATATTACTAATTTTAATCAACACATTGATAAAAATAGTATTAAGACTTGGGGAGGAGTAGGAAACCACATCTTCACAAAACATTTTGCATGTAGAGTTGTTGATGCAAAATAATGTTTGGGACAGGATAAAGTTCCCCTAAGTGCTGGGGCTCAGTTGGTCGGGTGTCGTCAGTTGGTCGGGAAAGGTCACGGTTCCATTCCTTCTCTGGGCACACGCCTGGGCTGCAGAAGCAACAGGTCCTGCTTCTCTCTCACATCACTGCTTCTCTCCCTCTTCCTCCCTCCCTTCCTGACTCTCCGAAAATTAGTAAGTAAGTAAGATCTAAAAAAAGTAAATGTTCATACCTATTTTCTGGTAAAATGTGGTTTTATTGCCCTTATTAATAATACTGGTAGAAGTGATTCCGTGAAATATTGTGTGTTAACTATGACCACACCTGGAGAATAGAAAGATTTCAATTAATGTTTGTCTGCTTCTACTTTGACAGTGCTCATTTTTCCTTGTATGTCAGATTAGTTCATTGGTAACATTTTTTCTAAAATCCCTATCATTTCTGGAATAAAATATAAATGATACATTCTATTACATTATCATAGGTGCCCTAAATTAAATTAAAATTTTTAATTGTTTTTAAATAGGCACCCCCAAATAGTGTCAGATCCCACAAGATTGTGACCACCCCACTTCCGATACCAACTGCAAGTAGTGTGACTTGGCTACAAAGTGGAGGTTCTCACTACTCTCTCCTGTAGCAGCTCATAAAACTCAGGGGAACACTTATGCTTACCAGTTTAATACAGGAGGTGGTGAAGAATACAGATGAACACGCTGATGAAAAGATATGCAAAGAGTAGGCCTGGGAGGGTTTCTAATGAAGGAGCTTCTGTCCACATGGAGCTGGGGGCCTTACCTCCCCAATATGTGGATGTGTTCACTAACCTGGAAGTTTTCTCAATCCCATATTATTGGAATTTTATGGAGGCTTCATTATGTAGGAATGATTAATAATTAATTCCATGTTTACCCCTTCTCACGAGAATGGGAGCGGGACTGAAAATTTCAAGCTTTTAATCATGTGTTGTTCTTTCTGATGACCTGCAGAGCCAAGCAAGGGCTCAGCCCAGAAATCCCTCATTCGAACAAAAAACACTCCTGCAATCAGGAAATCACAAAAGTTTAGGAGCCCTGGGTCAGAAACTGGGGTCAAAGACTGAGTATTAAAACAAAAGATGCTCTTATCTCCCAGGAAATTGCAAGGGTAACTTTAGGAGTTCTATGCCAGGAAAGATTAATACAGGGTTCCTATAATCTCACACATCTGAATACCCAGTTTTCCCAGCACCACTTATTGAAGAGACTATCCTTTCTCAATTGTGTATTCTTGGTGACCTGGTGGAAATTTAGTTAACTGTATATACTTGGATTTATTTCTGAGTTCACTGTACTGTTCTTTTGGCCTATGTGACTGTTTTATGCCAATACTATAGAGTTTTGATTGCTATAGCTGTGAACTATAATTTAAAATCAGGGAGTGTGATACTTCTAGCTTTTTTCTTCTTTCTCAACTTTGTTTTGCTGATTTAGGGATTTTTATGGTTCCATACAAATTTTAGTATTATTTCCTATTCCTTTTAAACATGCCACTGGAATTTTGATAAAGATTACATTGAATCTATATATCTCTTAGGGTAGTATAAACATCTCAATTATATTAATTTACTGAATACATTAAAAACAGGATATATTTCTATTTAGTTGTGTCTTCTTCAATTGCTTTCATTGACATTTTATAATGCTCAGTGTACAGACCTTTCACCTCCTTGGTTATATATATTCCTAATTATTATTATTCTTTTTTGATGATCTCATAAATAGGATTGTTTTTCTGTTTGTATTTAATTAATTAATTATTTTTAAGATTTATTTTTAGAGAGAATGGAAGGGAGAGAGGAAGAGAGGGAGACAAACATCAGTGTGTGATTGTGTTTTGTGTACCCCCTACTAGGGACCTGACCCACAACCCAGGTATGTGCCCTGACTGGGAATTGAATCAGCAACCCTTCGTTTCTCAGTCCAGTGCTCCAATCATTGCACTACACCAGCCAGGGCTAGTTATTTATTTTTTAAATTTAATTTATTGAGGTGACACTAGTTAATATTTTATAGGTTGCCAGTGAATGACTCTCTGATACATTATCTGTGTATTGCACTGTGTGCAACATCCACCTTCCAACATCACATCTGTCACTATGCATTTGATCCCCTTTGCCTTTTCCTACCCCAATCCTGCTCCCTCTGATAAACATCATATTGCTGTCCATAAGTTTTTGTCTGTTTGCTGCTTTCAATGATTTGTCCTGCATATGAGTAAAATCACATGGTCTTTGACTTTTATAAAATGAACAGACTTCTGTACAGCAAAAGAAACCACCAACAAAACAATAAGGCAACCAACTGAATGGGAAAAGATATTTGCATGCAAAAGCTATGACAAGTGGTTAATATTCAAAACATATAAAGAACTCATATGATGCAACAGCAAACAAACACTACAATTAGAAAATGGGCAGAGGACCCGAACAGACAACTTTGTCAAGAAGACATACAAAGGCCAACAGATATATGAAAAAAATGTTCAATTTCACTAGTTATTAGGAAAATGCCAAAGTTACAATGAGATAGCACTTCACATCCATTAGAATTACTACTTTCAACAAAACAAGTAATAACAAATGCTGCAGAGATTGTAGAGAAAAAAGAACCCTCACTTACTGTTGGTGGGATTGTTTTCTTGGTTTAATTTTGGATACATCATTGAATCACAATTGCACTGAAAAAAGTAGAATTCTATGCAGACCATGAAGGACCAAGGCTATCAAATTTGATTATGTAAGATCTGCAGTGAGTGTATTGATAAAGAGAATTTTCAAATCTATTTATTGTCACTTAAAACTCATTTTATAATATTTCATAATATTTTTGGATAGTTTTGGATTTGAGCAGCATATCCATGGTTATGAAAATAAAAAAGATTTATATCAATACACAATACAATGTACAGATGATGTACTGCAGAATTGTATACCTGAAACTTATATAATTTTATTAACCAATGTCACTTCAATAAAGTAAATAAAAATAAAAATTACAGAAAACATTTGAATTGAGTTGAACTTAAATATTTCTAACACACATCATTTTGCCTTGGAAAAATGAAGTATAATTTACTCTTGCTGAAGTGTCTGGTATTATTATAATGTGCATTAGAAAGAAAGAAATAGTGAATATGTTGAACCTATGTCTTTAAATTTAGAGACTATATATATGCATCACTGGTGTATAACACATATACATATCAATCTATGTGTATATATGTATATATACACATATATATATAAACATGTTGAAGGTTAAAATCATGGTAACCTTAAAT
Organism: Anoura caudifer; assembly: GCA_004027475.1. NCBI lineage: Eukaryota > Metazoa > Chordata > Mammalia > Chiroptera > Phyllostomidae > Anoura > Anoura caudifer. The sequence continues at coordinate 145,794 of PVKU01002262.1, forward strand.
CAAAATTACAGTGATAATGTTCAATATTTAATGCACATGTTTATCATGGTTTCACTGATGTATTCTTGTAGCTTGTTACATTAATGAGCTTGGGAAAGATTCTATTTTCTTCCCTACTTTTTGTCTGTGTATGTGTATGTATTGGAAGACATAAAAATTAGGTAGAATGTTGTGGATCTAAAACCAAGTAGGTAATCACATCAAAAGAAGATAATTATAAAATAGATGATTGTTACCTATTACTATGTGTTATCAAATACAGATTGCTTTATATGAATATTGTTTGTTATAATATTTCTCTCTAAATGTTTACACTAACTCAATTTTATAAAACTTTGCATCTATTTTCAAATAATGGAAAATTCTTTAAAATGCAATAATCTTTCCTCAACCAATCAATATATATGAAGTAGCAAGTTCAGTATAAGAAAAATGACTTTAAATGCATTTCAAAATGGCCAAAATAAAAATGTAGATTTTATCATGCATACAAAAATGTAACTTATAATTTTAATATATTAAAATGATGAAGTCATCAAAGTTATTTTTTTAAAGAAGGTATTACACATAGAATTCTTAAACAAAACACAGTATGTATATACACCCATTTACACTCATTGCCACTACTTTAAAACATTATGACTAATTTTACAAACAGAACTTTTATAAAACCTGTAATTTACATATTCTTTTTATAGTTTTAATACTTTTCTTCCTAAGAAATAATTAAATGTATTGCCATCAGCACTGTGCAGCAAGATCAATTACATTTATTTTTCATTACTGATGATATTCCTCATATTAAAATATGAAAAAATTAAGAATAGAGAAATCTGAGAAACAGGAGTCAAAAGAAATTGAATAAAAAACTTATTAATAATTTTAACAAATTACTAACATTTGTATGTTACATAACTACATTGTGTTAAAATAAAATAAAATGTAGACCAGGCTTGAAAATCCCCTATTACGCCATATAAGCTAAATTAAATCTAGCTTATTTCACATGTAAGTGAAACCTAACTTAGGTTATTTCCTGTAAATGTCTCTAATAATCATAAAAGAAACTTCAGTTGTCTTCTAAGATGACATGCAGTGATCACTTTTAACCAATCCTTGCTGTCTAGAAACCCCTGTAGTAACAACCAATCATTGTAAAGTTCGAACAATTTCCTTACTTTAATTTAATTTATTTTTTTTAATTTTACAAGCCATTCTATATCATCATTCTTTTCAGCTTTGCGAAAGTTTTTATATGCACAATAAACTCCTACTAAATACTGCTTTACTGATCTGCTTTGAATGTTTACTGCTTCTGGATTTTTGACCATTTTTATTTTGCAGTTGTTAAGCGTGGGAGACTGTCTCCTGTCAATGCAGAGGTTATGAAATATTTGCAATACAGTGTTTCTAACGCATCCGTCCAAAGCCAGTTACGTTCTCCTTTCTTGACATGCTCTTGTTTTCTGCTAGACATTGGTACATTCAGACTCTTTAGAAGCAATAAAATAATGTTTATATATATTTATGTATATGTGTAATTTAAATTTACTCCATTTTGAACTTGTACAATAATTCATCATCTTTTTGAAGATTTTCTCATTTTCTTCAAAGAGGTGGTTTTATATTTTTCTAAGTAACCACTGTTAAAAAACCAAATTTAGGTGTGAAAATATTAAAGGTTTTATGTAGTTGCCCAAGACTTTGACATTATTTGTAAAAACTATTTTAATAAACTATAAACCATAACTATACATTCAACACAAATTAATTCATCACACATAAAATAAACATGACTAAGATAGAATTAGTTTCATGCAGACATTTATTATTTAATTTAAAAAAATAAAATTTAATAAGAAAAGTGAGTGATGACTTGCATTTTGTTAAACATTGACAAATATAAACATATATATTTAATAATGTCTAGAAAATAAATGTCTAGCTGTAATTAAATCATAAGGTTTTTTTATACTTGCAATGAGAGCACATTGAAATTTTACATTTTGACAAAAGAGAAATATTTTAATCATAGTGTTTTTACAAAATATTGTTTACAGTTAAGTAGTATGGAGATGAATGAAAACAACTAAAAAGTCATAATATTAGGCAAAATATTGGGAAAAAACCTTCAAAAGTAGAGTTTTATTTAAAGTCAATAAGATAATTATTAAAAGTTTCTGAATAATAACATTAATTTTGTAGCTCATTTTTAAAAATCATATTCATAAATCTTCCTTAAATGTTAAAAGCTAGGTTTTGCCTATCATCAAAAATGCCAAGTTGTTTTTAAAAAATTATGACTGCACTTTGCTTTTTGCCTCACTGCAGGGCCACATAGTTTAAAACATGTAATACAAGTGTTTTTGGACAAATGCAGCCAGCGCATGAGATAAATCTAAAAAACAATTTCTTCTACAATTATTTTTTTTTAAGTTTTAAAACACTATTTTTATTCAGATTGAAAAAATATATTTGTTCTATTTTACTAATAGTATTGTCACTATTTTTGCCAACTTATTTTAAAATCAGTTAAAAATGATGTTGTGAGAGAACATAAGTTGATTTAACCTTATTTGTAATGGAATGATAGGATAAGACAGCTATTACACCAAAAGATGAATTTCCTCTTCCTAAAAGTCTAAGAACATCACCTTACTTGGTAAAACAGGTAGAATTTTGTGAAAAGAGAGGCTGATCCTGGATTATCCAGGTGGACCCAAAATCCAATGACAATCTCATTAAAAGAGTGAAACAGTGTCGTTAGAAACAGAAGAGAAGTCAGCATGAGTATGATGACAAAGACTGTTTTGCACAGCCACACAATCAGGAATGCGGACAAGTGCCCAAAGCTGAAGGGGTCCAGGGACTGGTTCCCCCCTGCAACCTCTGGAGGAGTGTAGTCCTGTTAAAACTGCTATTTCAGATGTCTGGAATGCAGGTTGCGAGAAAACTAATTTTGTTTTTTTTTAAATGCCAATTTTTGACATTTTTTTTACACCAGCTCTAAGAAATTAATACAGAGAGAAAATTAGCACATTAGTTAGTTGGTCATTTGAAATTAAATAAGGATGTGGGTTTTAAAATTGGCAAAAGGGTTTGAACAATCATAGGATACACAATGAGCGATGAAATAATAGGGGTATTTGTATTAGTCCACTCTACCAGTAAAATGAGATAAAGTTATTAATTAGAAATTAAATTATTTTTCTCTAAGTTTCACACATAATTTAAAAGCTCTTAAATTATGGATATTGGTTTGACTATGGAACTAACCTGTAGTTATTTTTCCTCCATTACTGAAATATAAAGACTAAGACTTCAACCTTTATGCAATCAATTAATGATAAACACAAATTTAATTGTATCAAGAATGAGACATTTTGCTCTTATGAATTTCATGTTTTAGATGTGTTACCTTTTTTTTGGGGGGGGGGCTTAAGTGTATCTATAATCCAAGTGTTTGCCAGTTTCATGGATTCAAAGCAAGGGTTACTACTTATGCCTAGTCTAATCCATTAAAACTTCTTTCTATATATTTTTTGCAAACTTAAATATGGTAGTTTAAAATGAAGTGGTTAATAGAATGCTTTAGACTTTTCTATATGTTTAGAATATTACATCAATATACACATGCCATTTTGAAGCTGGTCAAGGTCTGAGTATTAAAAATGATGAAAAATCCGCTCACTTTTATACAAGGTTGTTGAATACCTTGCACATGACTCAGTAAGACAGGTCAATCTACCCTGATACTCATTTCTCCTTGGGTCCCTTTCACTTCATTTGCCAGGCTTGTCTCAATGGAAATAAGTCCCATTCATTTTCAGCAGGTTGATATTATTTCTCTCACTAATGGTCATCTGATTCTCTTCCTATCTGTGGAGCTCTAACAGACCCTCCTGAATTCATTTTATTATTTTTAATCTTTTAAAACATGAGCAAAAATTAAGTCCTAGCATTTACCAAGGTGAAGTTGAATATTTTTATTCAGTAATACAAGATAGGTTAAGGAAAATTCTTGAGTGAGAAACATATCATATGCCATGTCTAGTGTTTCCTGTGTGAGAAAAAGAAATTTTGGAGCATAAAGGCTTGCTTGTCTTTTGACAGGTAACTTGCAAGCTGATGGCACTTGGAACTCCGGAACACAACTTAATACATTGAGCAATACAGCTGAGAACAATCGTGCTGTTGCTTTTATTATCCCTCTAAGCGAGATTTTTATTTTCACTTTGACTTCATAATATCATTAACAATTTTTCATATGTGCCACAATAATAGAAAGCATGGTCCATTTTATTTTCTAAGCCTTCACCTCAATATATTTTTTTCCAGTTAGGTCTCCACAGCATTTATTTATGAATTAATTGATTTATTCAATTCTCAAATGTTGGGAACTGCCCTGCCTGGTTTCAGAAGCTGTAAATCCCCGTAACTAAGGCAGAGTAAAAAGACCTTGAGACTCTAAGCCACTAAGGAGACAAAGCTTATCTCCCTGGCAGGAACACTGCCTCTGTCCACTTTACTTCACCCTGCCTGGCCCCCAGTGCATGACTGGTTAGCCAATGACAGGTAAGAGTAGTCACGGGAAGGATGACCTAAGACAGGCACAGTCACAAAGGGGCCCTCAAGGAAGGACTTGGGGGCTATGGAGAAAGGTGGTGATGGACACTCACCTTTTGGTTTTGACATAGCCTGAGTCCTCATTCTGTCTGCAAGAAGTCTCCTAATCTCTTGGCTGCTTTAATTCCCCTGCCTGATTTAAGCCTGAAACAATGCGGGAGGTGGGTTGTTTCTGTTCTGGAAGCTCTGTTCTAGAAAGGGTGGGTTCCCTAGGGCTATCAGGCCTAAGAAAGAATATGTAAAGTCCTGTGACACCTATTTTGCTAATACCCTCAATTTGAATGATAAGGGTCCAAAAATAAAATGAGTTTGTTTCCCCAAAGTTTTATGGCCCTTTATCTATCTGACCCTGACCCTAAATAAGCCCTCATAGTTCCTTGAATGTTATCTATTTGCCAGAGTCCTGCTCCAACCAGTCCAGGGATACCCAGTGGATGGACGGCGTCGGGGAAAGGAAGACACGAGAAACACTCTTGCAGGCTCAGTGACCCGGCATCTCTGCCAGTCGCTGGTGTGCTTTATTTTTTATATGCTTGGGTGCACTTATGCAGTATGAGAAAGCAACTGTTATTTTGTTCTCATGGAACATACGCTTTGCCAGTGTTCCAAAGAAAGCATGACAGTGATATATTAGAAGCAGCAGTCTGATACAATTGCATACCATTATACAAGCTTTTGGCTCTAATCCGAGGGATCATTTTAGCTGGGCATATTTACCACATAATGTAACACCTATGATTTCTCAGAGCTTAAGCTTAAACCTTGTATAAATGTGTAAAAACCACAAGTTGGGCGCATGTATGGGCACTTGTTTTGTCTCAAAGTCTTGGCCAAGTGTAATATTCTTTGTGGGTAATATGGTTATTACATGTCTCTCACTTTATTTTCTTCTATGCCAAAATTCTGTTTTTCTATATAGGTAATAATTCTTCTTACATTCTGTCCACCTAGCTGCTTCCTCTCTTCCTTGATATCTTTTCATTTCTATTATTTGTCTCCATCTCTTTTTCCTGGTTTCTAGGGACAACAGGCACCAAGGGGGCCCTGCGTGGCAAAGAGCTTCAGGGAAGGACAGCTTTTCCAATATCCATTTATGTTGACCCATCTATTTCCTTTCAGATATATGCCCATGTACGGCAATGGGGGGTCAGTAGGTCATGGTGTGGGAGGTGGGACAGACCAAGGAAACTGATACAATACTGACCATGTAAATTTCTTGGATCTTCTCTGGGTTCCTGATGAAGGGATGCTAACTGTTTTAGTCATAGGGGTAGTAACAAGGGATTATGTAGGAAGCAGTCCTAATAGCCTTTTCCACCCCCATTCTTGGAAATTCTTTACTATATCTGGAGGACATCCTGGGGGGAGAGGACTTTCCCTCTGACTATCATTTTCTCGCTTACTTCTCAGGAATTCCACCTTTTCTATGAAATTACTGTCTGTCCCAATCCAGAAATAAATTGCAGAGGCTCCAAGCAAAGGTATAATTATTAAAAATCAAGCAGAGGAGCGCCTGGTGCTTCCCCTCGCCTTGTGTGCTGTGTGGACATTTGGCTCCCTCTGCGACTGTGTCAAACGGCAGGGCTGGGTCAGGTCTCCTGGCATCTATTGTTTAATCACTTCTGCCTGACAATGATTGATGAGCTTTACATATACACCCCATATTCCTATGCAAATTAAATCCAGCAAAAGTCCATTGAGGAACAGATTCCTGGTCCTTCTCCTTTGAGAGGTCAGCCACCTTTCCTCCCCAAGCAGATTGTGCCTTGGTAGACTTATTCTCATCTGTGGTGGGCAGTGGGGGCCCTGTGGGTGGAGCCTCCCACACTGAAACATTTTAAAAATCATTTTAAAGCACATTCTAGGTATACTTATGGGAGCAAAGCAGTAACATTTCATCTCTTTAGATTATTTATATGTCTATCCCTATAAGTGAATCAGCTTTCCCCAAAGTATCATGTTACTGCCTATCATAATGGTATTCTTTATTTTAAGCACTGTTGATAATTATCATATAATAATTAGATATTAACTGTATTGTATTATTTTTCCTGTTTTTAAGCAAACTAAGAGATCTGAGTTCCCTCTTTCTCTTAGGTGCACTTCATCTTATGAATAGTGCAAGGTGTAAATTTAGAGAAGAAAAATGAAAGGACCCTTACTGAATGAGCTGTTTAATTTTACACTCTAGACAACTAAGTTTCTTAAGAATTATACAGTGGAGAGCAGAAACAAGTAGGTGCTTCTGAGCAAAAAGAAATTGAAATAGGAGGATCCATTGTGATTTCTTGAAGATCTAGTCGATGATGTTGTTCCCAATAGGTCACTGCTTTGCAGGGAACTGGGGAGGTGACTTCTAATCCAGGTACATGATTTCACAGTTAGTTTGAAATGTTCTAGAAAACAGAAGTGATGGGTTACACACTAACGGCAGCATGTCATACTTCAAGGTACTATTGAGCAAATGTAACCATGGTGGGATAAAAAAAAATAGGCAGTTAGCTGGCCTTCTTTTGACCACAGTTGAATGTTCCCAAGATGCTCTGGCAGGGGTGTCCAACCTGTGGCCCGCAGTCCGCATGTGGCCCAGCATAGCTGTGAGTACAGCCCTACACAAAATCATAAACCTGTCTTTGTTTTGCTCAGCAGTTTTTGTCAGTGTTTGTGTATTTAATGGGTGACCCAAGACATCTCTTCTTCTTCCAGTGTGGCCCAGAGACACCAAAAGGTTGGACACCTCTGCGTAGAGTAGTAATGAGTGTGTCTCAAATAATACATTAGATTCAATCACTTGACATTATTATAAGATGGGATCTTAATTCACTTTTAATATGATGCTAAGTAAATAACTAAGCACGGTTCTTTGTTCTCACATCTGAATTGTTATGTAGGACCTACATGTAAAACAAAAGTGTTTGTGCTAATTCTTGGTTACCATCCATCCATGTGCTCAGGGGTTGCATCTGCTCAAATGAATGTCACATGCCTAACACTTAATATGCTCACTGGTATAAAATGGGGACACAATGCAAACATTTTATTAGCCAATTAATAAATTAACCAATTAATAAAATGTGATTTTTTAAGAGAGAGATGCCAGGGATATAAAATAAGCTAGCCAAAATCAAAGAACCATTTAATGCCTGAATATGCATCTGCTTGTAAATCTTGACCTCCTAGCAACCATGTAAAGCTTCCTCTGCGTAAGGAAGGCAACAAGCAATAACTGGTAGTTAAAGCATTCAGAGCATTTCTAAAAACAGTGCAATGAGAACAGGTTAAAAATGAGTTAAGATGAGTGTTCTGAGAAGAGTGAGTAACTTAGAATAAAAAAAAACATTTTAGAAGGTTAATTAGGGGTCAGCTTTTATTTTTATCAGAAAAATTTCTCAACTCAAACTCTAAGAAAATATTAAAATATTTAGGAGGCATAAATCGGTGAGAAAGCTGTAAAGGCAGGAAACCACGGCTGCGGTTTCACTACCATTGCTCAGACAGTTTGTACGTGGCAGGAAGGGTGAGGAGTACAGGTGGGGGCTGAAGTCACCCCAGAGTCATGGCGGAAATCACTTAGTTTCTTTCACTTTTCAGGGTCTCTATGCGATCATTTTCCATGTATTCTATACTTCATATTTCACATTTATTTTATACTTTATATCTAGTGTTAGAAAAAATATTTTATTTTTCAAAGGGTTATTTGTAGAACTGCACATCCAATATACTTGCAAGTACATTCTCATAAAATAAATGTATCATGTATAACACAAAAAACTTCTAGTAATGACTGTAAGAATATCTCCTGACATGTTTCATTAGATATTTATTTTGCTACTGACAAATAAATCCAAATTAACATTTGCATATGTTTGAACCTGTAAGAATAAGCTAGCACACTTTTATGAGATCTTTTTATCACCTTGTGAATATGGATTATTTTACAGTAAAAACTATTTCCCCCAAAAAGAAATTTTTTCTGTCATTATTGACTTACTCTTTATTCTTATGATCAAGGAAAATGTAAATAATGATTAAACTTAAGTAGAAGGAAAAGAACAGCTATTAAAAAGCAACATAATGATTTATTTCTGATAGACAACATAATTACTAAAATGATTTAAAAATGACAAATATGCAGAATATGAGATAATAAAAAAGATTCATCTAGGTGATTTCTACGGTTTCTGGAGGCAGGAGCCAGCTCGTGCATCACCAGCCCATGCCTCACAGGTAGGGCCAACAATCGTGAGGAAAGGCAGAAGTAGCCCTTTCCTGCAAATCCTGGGAGGTATAACCAAAAGTTCTGAAATAAGTTCAGTTTAAGAATCCATTTTTAATTTCTCCTACAGAGTGATGAAACTCTGTAGTTACTAGGTAATTGGTGACAGAAGTCCTGGAATCCTGGAAGTAAAACAAACTAAAAAAAAAATCACCAATTTTAGAGCTTCACATGGATGCACAAGCCCTGTTTGAGCCTCATCACGAGTCTCCCTATTAAGGAAAATTACCAGTCCAATTAAATGGGAGACCGTGTCATCGTATTTAATTTAGTTGCATGGAAACAGTGCCAATTAAGTGCACGTTCTGCTGAATAACACATTCCAATTAAGGCAGGGTGTGGTATTTGGTGAGAACATAGAGGAGCAGAAAAAAGCCATCGGAGTTATGGCATCTTTGTGGCAATACAAACTATATGGACAAATTTAATTCGTGAAGTAAACTTTCATATTTTTAAAAAAAAACAAAACCACTCATTTAAATAAAATTAGTATTGTGTTTGATTAACTTTATCTGCTCAGGTTATATATGTAAAGCATATCATGTTAAATCATGAACTTAAATTATAAATAATCTAGTATGACATCAATATAGTGTCCAACACAAGGAAAATATAAGTGTCATGAATAGCCTTCCCACTGTATTATTTTCTTCACACACACACACATATCTTACAGCAAAAAAATTAATTGCCTGGAATACAAATAGTGCTATTCATAATAGTTTAATATCAAACTTTATATTATTCATATTTATATTATTTATATTTCTTACTATTTTTTTCAGTTTAAGTATAGAAAATAATGCTTAAAATGTTTTGGTAACCTAAGGATTTCAATTAGGAAAACTCAATCTTCCTCACAATACAAATGCACTGTGGACATTCTTATATAACATGAAGGTAATTACTTGTTTTACCAAAAGGAACAGCATTTCGATGGTATATGTTAAATATTTATTTCACTAATAAGTTATTCCTTTACCCAATTTTAAAATTCTAAGTTTTAAGAACAGTTAAGGAACACTTAAGATTGTGGTTTTCATAATCAACATACCATTAGCTCATCAAATATTATTCTAATCAGATTATTCTCTTTTTTGGAAGTATTTTCATCAGTTTTTTAAATAAAACACTAATAAAGGCCAAGTAACAAGTGGATCAGATATTTGCAACATGTATAACCAGCAAAGGTCTGGTGTCACAATTTCTAAAGATCACTAGTAAATCAAGAGACCTACTCTTTGGCATTTCTTTCTTTAAAAAATACTTAATTTTAGAGAGAGGAGAAAGGAAGGAGTAAGAGATGGAGAGAAACATCCATGTGTGGTTGCCTCTCACATGCCCCCCCTACACTGGGGACCTAGCCCCCAACCCAGGTATGTGCACTTATTGGGAATCAAACTGGTGACCCTTTGGTTCACAGGCCCATGCTCAAACCACTGAGCCACACCAGCCAGGGCTCTTTGACATTTCTTAAAATAAGATATCAAATAGTTAATTTAAAAAGTGTTACAATGTAGACCCCTTCAGGTTATGAGACTAAAGCACTGCCTACAGCACAATGGAGGGGGAGGAAATGTGAAGCGCTGAGAAGTACAGAGCAGTAGTTACAAAGTAGTCACAGGGATGTAATTACAATGCAGGAGGTATAGTCAACAACATTGTAATAACTATGCATGGTGCCAGGTGGGCACTGGGAATATCCGGGGGACTACTTGGCAAAGTATACTATTGTCTAAACACTATGCTGTACACATGAAACTACTACAAAACAATATTGAATGTAAACTATAATTGAAAAATATATTAAATGTAAATCCCTTAACACTATTCAGATAAACACAAAGTAAAACTACCATGAAACATAATGACTACACACAGATATTTAAAGTCTAAAATCTAAGAACTTGCATAACTGTTGATGAAGGAAAACCTCTATGTATTGTTAGAAGTATAAATTGTTATAACTCATTCAGAAAACATCATGGCATTATCTACCAAGTAATTGAATTTGTGAATAGCATATAACACAGCAACTCTGAACATTCTGTGTGTGTGCATATATTATATATAATATGATAAAATCATGATGATATAATTATATGTATATGTATCATCATTAATTATAACTGCCAAGACTAGAGAAAACACAAATGCCCACAACAATATGATAGATAAATAAATTCTTGAATGTGTTTGATGGAATATAATAACTAAACTTACTTTAACTTTATGTAACAAAGTGGTATACTTCACACCATACCAAAAAAAATAATGTAGACACATGCAAAATTTAAGTGTTGTGACTTAATCTATACAGGTTTAAAAAGAGCCAATAAACCATGTCACTAACAGCGAAGGTGGAAGAAAAAGGAGGAGTAATAAGGAGGTAGGAAGTAGGAAGTAGGAAGCAGGATGATGTGCATGAGTGTGATATGGTCATGTTACAGAATTACATGGGTGTGATTTTGTAATAAAAAGGGGCATTATTTGTGCCAGACCTTATAGTTCTTAAAAGACAAGAATGAACATTCACTGAAATTGACAAAAAATGCTTTTCATAATAGGATTTTACATGTACATTAATTTTCTTCATTTAAATAAATTATATCTGCTAGGTTTTTTCCTTCAATTTAAATAGAAAATTGGTGTACTAATTTTCAGACTATGGTATGTCAGACAAAATCTTTACAATAATCACAGGCTGATTTTGAATACTTCTACACTGGTGTGTCTGAATTGGCACCAATGTTTTAAATGTGTACAGTAACAGATTATTGTAGAGGGAAAACATTTTTATTCACTGTGTTATCTTAAAGAGCAGAATCTTCACATTTAAGGAGATGGAGGAGGAACTGTCATGAAAAGGTGATTAATGAAATTCCTTTCATTGGAATACTATCAATATATTACAATATAACACACCTTTAAAAGGAGACATTTCCAAGAGTAAAAGAAAACACTATCAATTATTTTTGTCAGAGAACCAGGCATCAAACTGGGACTTTCTCAGGCGGACTAAAAGTTAATCCTGATATAAACAATGAGTTGAATAAATATATGTGAAATAAGGGAAATTTTTTTCTTTGCATTTTATAGGTCAGAACATAATTTTTATTTGACTTGCATCTTCTGACTTAGTGTAAGAGACAGTGTAATCTAAGAAAAACTTTTGAATTATTACATGCATCCCATTCCATTCTAATATAAATGTAGTTTATGGAAACATTGGCTAATCACATATAACTATATATGTGATATATGCATCACATATCCATATATTTATATTAAACAATATTCAAAGGTAAGTTGCCTTTTCTCATGCATCTTTAGAATGAAACTCTATTTATTCCTGAATTCTGAGATTATGAACATTGCTATTCATTATAAAAGTGATTATAGAGGAAAATCTATAAAATGAAGAAAAAATATTTGGCACAAACTGAAAATGATGAATTGGGCAAAATTTTGGATTATAGATCACAGTAAAAGGTCGAACTGGAAACAGCAAATTTAGTGTAAGTAGAAAAAAATTTAGAAGTAGACCAGAAAAGTCAAGATATACCAAAATGATGCTTTCCATTTATGTTACAGATGATATTCTTACCAGTTTTACTGAAAATAATTTGAAGAAACGCACACATACTACTGCTTTTTTCTGTAATAATAACCCAAATCTTGTCCCTGCTCCCACGAGCTGTGACTGAGAGTGACACCAATCAACTGTGGCTTTGTCAAAGAGCAAGTGCAAACAAAAATATTGGGTGTCTGAATTTATACCATAAAGAGTTGTGGGCTGTTTTTATTTTTAGAAATAAATATTGCAAAGGGTAGGTTTTGTGGAAGGAAAAAAATTACTGTCATTGTTCGATCCCAGCCAAAAATTTGTGTCCATCACCCAAAGACAAAAGCTAAAGTAATAGTAGTCACTCTCAGAATAAAAAATACTTTCAATTCCAAAATAATAACAGCATTGCAATGTTGTGTGGGGTTTCGTTTTCATCATCAACCCTATCCTCTGACAATGAGTGAAGACTAAGCTTTAGAAATATAGGACAGGGGTTTTCTACAGGAAGTTGCTACAAAAGGACTGATGGCATTTTTGACTCTGGGGCAGAAAACATGTGAACCAAGAAAATAACCCGATACATAAGCACAAAATTTATCCCGAAGGCAAACATTTCTCCAATCTTTATGTATCTTAGAGAAAGAACTGCAACAGCATCCAACATTTACTAACACAGTGGATGATATTTCTGCTGACATCTTCAGTGTCACTTCTCTTTGCGATCCCAATTAGAAGAATGTATGTGAGCTGGTGTATGTGCCAGAGAATAAGGATCACAGCACAATGAGCCACCAGTTTTTTAAAATATTTTGTTGAAAACTAAAGAATTGCTACATTTCTTTAATTAAATGCTATGTTTAAAGTGATTTATTCACATGCATTTTTAGATATGTGGACACTTGACCAACTGTTGGAGAAGCATTGCTTGAAGATACTGGATTCGTTTATATATTTGTTATTTTTAGCTTTTTAGCTTTATTTTTATTGTTTACACTGTTAAGCATATTCCTATTTTTCACCCTTTGCCCTCCTCCACCCAGCCGGGAGCCCCTCACTTTCCCTCGGGTGGTCACCACACTGTTGTCTGTGTCCATGAGTTGTACATATATGTTCTTTGGCTAATCCCTTCACCTTCTTTCATCCAGTCCCTCCTTCCTCCTCCCTCTGACAGCTGTCATTCTGTTGCTTGTGTCCATGCCTCTGTTTCTAATCAGTTTGTCAGTTTATTTTGTTCATCAATTTCCACGTATAAGTGAGATCATTTGCATTTTTTTACTATTTGCTTTTCTTTGAGTAGCTCATTTCACTCTGCAAAATAATCTCCAGGCCCATCCATAGTGCTGCAAAGGGTAAGAGTTCCTTCTTTTTCAAAGCTGCATAATATTCCATTGTGAAAATGTACCACATTTTTTTTATCCACTCATCTACTGATGGACACTTAGGTTATTTCCAGATCTTGGCTATTTTATTTTTTTAAAACATTTTATTTATTTATCTTTAGAGGGGAAGGGAAGGAGAGAGGGAGAGAAATATCAATGTATGGTTGCCTCTTGTGTGTCCCTTGCGGGAAACTGGCCTGCAACCCAGGCATGTGCCCTGACTGGGAATCAAAGCTCAATCCCTTGGTTCACAGGCCCGTGCTCAATCCACTGAGCTACACCAGCCAGGGCCAGATCTTGGCTATTTTAAATAACACTGCTATGAACATAGCAGTGCATATATTCTTGTCAATTGGTGTTTTTGGATTCTTGGGATGTATTACCACAAGTGGGATTGCTGTGTCAAAAAGCAGTTCCATTTTTATTTTTTTTGCGGAAACTCAGCACTGTTTTCTAGAGGGGCTGTACCAGGCCTCATTTCCAACAACAGTGTACTAGGGCTCCCTATTCTCCACATCCTCACCAGCTCCTGTTTTTTGTTGATTTATTGACAGTAGCCATTCTGGTAGGTGTGAGGTGATATCGCAGTGTGGTTTTAATTTGAACCTTTCTGATTAGTGTTGTATATTTTCTCATATGTCTATATAGGAAAATAGAAAAGGTAGTACAGATGATTCCTATATAAGCTGTGGCTAGTTTCTCCTGTTCTTACCATCTCATATTAGAATGGCACATTTGTCACAAATATTGAACCAATATTCACACATTATTATTAATAAAGGCCATAGTTTATTCTGATAGTGTTAGTGCATAACTAATGTCTTTTTTGTATGCAAGGTTGCATTTGGGATAAAACATTGCACTTAGTTGGCACGTTTCTTTAGGCTCCCCTTGACTATGAAAGTTTTTTAGAGTTTGTTTTTGACCACCTTGAGAATTGTGAGTAGTGGTATTTTTTAAGGATGTCTCTCTATTGGAATTTGTCTATTTTTTTTCCTCAGATTAGACGGTGGTTGTGGGTTTTGGCAGGGAAGATCACAGAGGTAAAGTGCTCTTTCAACACATCCTATTAAGGTCATGTAATGTCAACATGTTTGTCACTATCAATGTTGACTTTAATTGCATGGCTGAGGAAGTATGTGTTAGGTTTTTCCACTATATAGTTACTTTATTTTTCTTTTTCTGTATTACACTCTTTGAAATCACTTGCACAGAAGACACTGAAGTACTAGGGGTTTATGCACCCCTTTGGTCAAGGCAAAGCATCTAGGTTATCTGGAATTATTCTACACAGAAAGTTTATCTTCTCTCCAATTAATTTTTTGTTCAATCATTTTCTATAATAGCATGGATTCATAGATATTTATATTGTACTGCTGACATTTGTACTATCTTTTCATCTTAACCTTTTGCAGAATGTCATATAATTGGAATAATAGAATACGGTGGAGATAAAGTACAGCGTAGTAAATGGAGTAGCCAAAGAGCTTACATGCATGACCAATGGACAACAATGGTGTAGGAATTGCCCTAGGGAGTGGCGGAGTGCTGGGTGCAAGGGGGCAAAAGGGAAAAAATCAGGACAATCCTAATAGCATAATCAATAAAATATAATTAAAAGGGAAATTTGAGTTTTGCATTTTAGATTTGATCTATGATCCAATTTTTTTGTGAAATATGTTAAGGTCTGAATCTAGATTTTTTTTTTTTTTTTTTTTTGCATATGAAAGCTTTCCCATTTCCCTAACACTCCACTGTTAAAAGTCTGTCGTTTCTCATTAAATTGTCTTTATCAAAAATAGGTGTGAGCCTATTTCTCAGTTATCTATTCTGTTCCATATGATCAGTGGGATAGAATAGATAATGGAGAAATAGACTTCCAACAATGCTACATTATTTCAATTACTGTAGCTTTGTAATAAGTGTTGTTCTCCAGGTAAAGGGCGCTCAGCTGTGATTCTTTGTCTTATTATCTCTCTCCCAGTTTGTAGGGGAGTGACTTCTATTGACTTCATTTATCTGATAGGTCCAAGAAAATTAAGTAAATTGACTTTGACTTACTAGTTTGTTTGGCTCAATTTTTTTGTCTTACAATTGGGAGTGAACTTTGATATATAAGAACTTTTAACAGCTCTTATATATTAAAGCTTAACTTAAACTGAAAATGATGACAATGAGCGATAGATAGATAGATAATGTCAACACCAAATTTATAGAAGTTCCGTATTTTTCACTGAATTAGCCCAGAATTAAATTTAATAAAGGTAACATGATAAGACTGGGGAAAATGTTGCTAAATAAGTCATTCCAGATAAAAAGAAAACAGTTGAAGGAGTAAACTTTTGTCTCACTATTAGATATTCTAAATAAATAAGAATAAAGAGATAATATGAGTATATCATTTCATAACTAAGTTTACATTAAATTTCAATGCATAAATGATCTATTTTCAGATTTATATTGATATTTTAAATGATCTGCTATACTGATTGATGCACTGATTAAAAAACAGAATATTACTTAACTTTGAACATTTAAAAAAAAAGTCCTGGCCTGGTGGTCTGTTGTTTAGAGAGTTTTCCGATGCACCAAAACTTGTGTGTTCAGTCCTCAGTTGGGGCGAATACAGGAGGCTTCAGATTGATGTTTCTCTCTCTGTCTCCCTTCTTCTCTTTAAAATCAATAAACATAATCTTGGGTGAGAATTTAAACAAAACATAAACAGAAGAGGTTAGGTTAAAAAATAGGTGCCATTTTAAATGAGCAATTTGGAAAACAAGATTATCCTTTCCTTCAGCTTTTATTAGTATGGTCATGGTGGAAATAATTCCAAAAGTGTCAGTTAGTGAAGCTAGTCTTATATTATGTTCCTCATAGAAAATGCATTTTCAGAGATGTTTTATTAATATTAGTTATTGTTAATTTATTAGAGACTGACATATCAACATAGCCATATGCAGCTTAGTGTATAAATACATCCTATATTGAATATATTTCATATAATATAGGTTTATATAAACTTCCACAAATAGAAAATATTTTCAACTTCAGCTATTCTTTTGCCTGAAATTTCTTATTTTTTTTTTCCAGCAGCACCAAAAACATCAAAATGTTTTGCTTTTTGTTTTTTTTTCTAAGATTTTGGCTTCTAGGATTTTAATTTATTTATCCTCATGGTCTTTTCACATCAAACTCCTTTCCATGTTAGAAATATCCCTGAACCTCCTAAAAAGAATTTTAGTCCTTATTTTAAATTTATTTAACCATTTTATTCTGATTGCTCTGTCTGTTTATTTACATGATATTTTAAAAATTAACTTTGTTGTTCCTTTCTATCTTAAAGACTCAGAGGCATAGCTGTTCAATAATGCAACTAAAATGCAGTTTTGCTGTGACTCACTGTGGTTGTAAATAAATCAGTATACGGCTGTTTCCTTTAATAGACATCTATTATAAATGTTTATGAATAATGAAAACATGGCTTCATACAAGTGGTGAGCAGTAGTTTAAACTACTACTACCTCATTTTACACATGTAATTGAAACTTCTGATTAAAGTTTATGTCCAAGTGAATTAAAATATGTACATAACCCTACAAGTACTTCTTACAATTGAATTTTGAGAGCTTCAACTACCTGTTACAGAAAATTGTCAGTAGTGCCTTAGACAAGCCCACTGGGTGCCTTTCTCAAACCATAAGAATTCTTAGTATTCCATGAGTCATTCTCCGTGAGTTTACTTTGCCTTTGGATCACCGTAGGGGTGAGAGGACCTGAAACAGAATGAATGAACGAACAAACATACTCTTCGGAACCTAGACCTTTGTGTCTTGGCATGACAGAAACAAACTTTTTAAAACTGTGTCTCTCTATGTGAATACCTGATTGATTTTATGTGCACATGTTTGCAGTTTTCTCATACAGCACCTCAAAGACCTACAGTATGTACTTTGAAGCTTTCTGCTGATAAATTACAGCATGCCTGTCTTACAGCAAAACATATCTGTCTTTAGAATTTCATAATAGCTTCTAGTTTATGTAGTTAATTAGTATTCCTATTTTTCACAGTCAAAATAAAAAGATTGCTATCAATAGATATTTTCCCTTTTTTATTATTTCTCTAATAATAGTGTAGGCTCTGTTGACACTTGAACCAAAAGTCTTATCAGGCCTGTGAGTGTGCCATTTACTTGTGATCCAAAGCCAACATCTGTGAAAATACAATTCTCATAAAATGACTTGAAAATAGATGGCTGAGAATTTATAGTTCTTCTATAACTCTTGTGTGAGGACCTATTCTAATACCACTTGCATGTAATCAGAGGGATTTCATGCAAACTCATTTTGTAAATGGACCATGTGAATGTTCTCTTATTATTGCTGCCATCCTCACAGACTATCTAAGAGATTGTAGTCATTCTGCACTGAAACTAATTACTACTCTAACAATAGAAATTACAATGGCCTTTACATGAGTCATGCCTCTGTGATGTGGAGACTGATACAAAACCTGCTTAGGAAAGGTAGAATTCAGTCATTAAAATGTCTTCTCCGTTAAACTTGCCTCTGAGATACCTTCTGTAGATAAAGAAATAAAAGAAAAAGTATTTTGGGTTCACCTTATGTCTTAAGGTACATTATGCTAACTACTATACCTAAGTATTTGTGAAATGTAAATATTAAATATGTAAACTAATTGCCCGAAATGTGTCATATTTTCATTAACTCAGTTCTAGACATGATTTTGTTGTGTTTTGTTTAGGTAATGATGTCCAAAGATCTGCAGCTGAATGTTGACTATTCTTGATTAAGACAAACATCTAAATTGAGGAACTCTTTTTAAATCTAAAAATTAAGAAAATTGTTATTTGTTCTGAAGTGCAGTTATTTAAAATTGTGAGGCAATAAGTATTGAATAAAATCTATGTGAGTACTTTGTTAAATTTAAGAAGAAACAAATATCCCATTAGCATATAAATTAGACAGAAAAACCTAAAATAATAAAATAAATGCATATACAGTTATATATGTGGAGTATAATTTGGAAAAGCCATGATAATATATCCTTACTACGGTATGTTAAACTTGTTCATTAGATGACCTAAAGAATCACTATATAGCAATTATAGATAATAGATAATTCCTTACTTCACTGTTGTTGGGAATGCAGACTGGTGCAGCCATCATAGAAAGCAGTATAGAGTTTCTTCAAAAAATTAAAAATGGAACTGCCTTTTGATACAGTGATCCCACTTGTGGTAAGATATCCTAAGAAACCCCAAACACCAATTCACAAGAACACATGCACCCCTATGTTAATAGCAGTGCTATTTAAAATAGCCAAAATCTGGAAAAAGCCTAAGTACCTGTCAGTAGATGAGTGGATAAAAAAGCAGTGGTACATTTATACAATGGAATACTATACAGCTGTGAAAAGGACTTCTTAGTTTTTGCAACAGTATAGATGAACCTGGAGATTATTATGCTGAGCCAAAGTAAGGCAAATAGTATATGATCTCACTTATATGTGGAATTTAATGAACAAAATAAACGGCAAACTGATTAGAAACAGAGGCGTGGGCACATGGAGCAGAATGATAGCTGTCAGAAGAGAGGTGGTAGAGGGGAATGGGTTAAAGCACATGAAGGGATTGGCCAAAGAACATACACGCATAACTCGCAGTCACAGACAGCAGTGTGGTGATGGCCGGGGGAAGGGGCAATGAGGACTAAAGAAAAGGAGGCAAAAATGGAGAAAATAGGATCATCTGCAACCATGTCACTGGTTTATTTAAAAATAATTTTTTAAAAAAGACAAAACCTTAAAAGTATTTACCAGTATTACTCATATTTCTTGATCCATGTCCAAATTTCTGATTGTATGTACAAGGCGGACCAAAAGTTGGTTTACAGTTTTGACTATGCAAAACATGGAGTTTATTCTTGTCTTATTATTTACAAAATATTATATTATTTTCCATATGAACATCTATGCACCTACTTTTGCCCCACCTTGCATGTGATTTAAATAAGATTATTCTAAACTTAATCAGTATTATTTTAAGTATATTTTATTGATTATGCTAGTCAGTTGTCCCATTTCTTTCTCCCCTTTATCCCCCTCTGCCCTGAACCACCCTTCCACCATCATTCCCCACTTAAATCATGTCTATAGGTTGTACATATAAGTTCTCTGGCTTCTACATTTCCTATACCATTTTTTAACTCACCCTACCAATTGTACTTCTTATTCCCTGTACCTTTTCCCCCTCCCCACTGATAACCCTCCATGTAATCTCCATTTCTGTGATTCCTTTCCTGTTCTAGTTGTTTGCTTAATTTGTTTTTGTTTTTGTTTTAGGTTCAGTTGATAGTTGTAATTTGTTGTCATTTTACTATTCATAGTTTTGATCTTCTTCTTTGTCTTAGATTAGTCCCTTTAACGTTTCACATAATAAGGGTTTGGTGATGATGAACCCCTTTAATTTGACTTCATCTGGGAAGCACTTGATCTGCTCTTCCATTTTAAATGCCAGCTTTGCTGGACAGAGTAATCTTGGATGCAGATCCTTGCCTTTCATGATTTCTAATATTTCTTTCCAGTCCCTTCTTGCCTGCAAGTTTTCTTTTGAGAAATCAGCTGATAGTCTTATGGGAACTCCTTTGCAGGTAACAGTCTCCTTGTCTCTTGTTCTTTTTACAATTGTCTCCTTATCTTTAATCTTTGGTAATTTAATTGTGATACATCTTGATGTGTTCCTCTTTGGGTCCAATTTCTTTAGGACTGCCTGAGTTTCCTGGACTTCCTGGAAGTCTATTTCCTTTGCCAGACTGAGGAAGTTTTCCTTCATTACGTTTTCAGATAAGTTTTCAATTTCTCGCTTTTCCTCTCCTTCTGTCACCCCTATGATTAGGATGTTGTAACATTTGAAGTTGTCCCAGTGGTTCCTAAGCCTTTCCTCATTTTTTTGAATTTGTGTTTCTTCATTCTGTTCCAGTTGAATATTTATTTCTTCTTTCTGGTCCAAATCATTGATTTGCATCCCAGTTTCCTTCCCTTCACTGTTGGTTCCCTGTATATTTTGCTTTATTTCACTTTGAGTAGCCTTGAATTCTTTCTCTATTTTGCATCTGTACTCAATCATTTCTGTAAGCATCCTAATTACCAGTGTTTTGAACTCTACATCTTATGGGTTGGCTATTTCCTAGTCACCTAGTTATTTTTCTGGAGTTTTGATCTGTTCTTTCACTTGGGCCATATTTCTTTTTGTATTGGCATGCCTATTATTTTATAAGGGGAGGAGCCTTAGGTATTCACCAGGGTGGGGCAACTCAGGGCTGTGTTGTGGTGCTGTGTGTGGTGGAAGGGTCAGAGAGGAAATAATGCTGCTTTCTGGACTCCCTCTTCTCTTTTAGTCACTTCCCCATCTACCCACAAGAAAATTTGGGCTTTCTGCTGCTGATCCTAGGGTGGGTGGGTTTGTGTTCATTCTAGGACCCTGTAGGTCTCTCCAAAACAACTCTCCCATGTGGCTGGGAGTTTCTCCCACTGCTGCAAACCCCACAGGTGTTTACCTCCAGAGGTTTTGAGGTTTTAGTTTTCTATGGTGGAGCCCTGGGCTGTGAGGTCTGTCTTGGGTCCCAGCTGTTCCTCTGGCTTATTGGCATGTGAATGTAGGACCATCTGGTCTGGCTCTACCTGCCTTGCACAAGCAGTCCACTGCCTTGTGGCATGTCCTCTCCACCCTGGCCGTCCATCTCTTCTCCTCCTCCCAGTCTGGATGAATGTTTCTTCTTTAACTGCTTGGTTGTCAGACTTCCATACAGTTTGATATTTTGGTAGTTTTGTTTGTTTTTTTGGTTTTAAAATTGTTGTCTTTCTCTTGGCTGTGCCAGAAGCAAAGTATATCTACCTATGCTTCCATCTTGTCTAGAAGTCCTTAATCAGCATTATAAAAAAAAATTCTTGCATGGCTTTTAACAATCTCTTTAATAAAAGTACTGCTCTTGAAGAAAATATGTTACAATAATTTAGACCATTTAGTTGTCTAAACCAGCATTGTAACTTTGACAGCTGTGAGATGATTTAAATGTTTGTTATTTGATCATCTTGCCAACTGATTACTTCAGGGATTTTATTTACAGTTTTTTTAGATTCTTCATTGTGGAAAACGGCATGTCTTCCCACTTGATATTAATCAAGAGAGGGGTGTCAAACTCATTTTCACCAGGGGCCACATCATCATCAAGGTTGCCTTCAAAGGGCCGAATGTAACTTTAGGACTGTATAAATTAACTACTCCTTAACTAGAGGCAAGGAGCTTGGCAGTGCCACCAGGTAGAAACAAGGTGACCAGCTGGGTAAAACAAGGTGGAGGGCCAGATTCGGTCCTCAGGCCTTTGTTTGCCACCTGTGAATCAAGAGCAATGGAGAAGGCTAGTCTCTTTATCTTGGATATGCCATCTAAAGTTTATCCATCTCTGTGAGCCCTTGATATTTTATAAATGAGAAATTCAAGTAAATCATTTAACTTTTCTTCTTTATCTAATTGTTCAAGTTTGTAAACAAAGAAGAGTTCATTGAAGGAGCAGTGCTGAATTTTGGTAAATCAGGGTCAAACAGTCTTGATTTTCGTAAAGATGAACTTGTACTCTTGAGGCATGAGAAATTTTTGCTTTCTAGGATTTCTAGAGGACTGACAGAAAAGAAATTAATATTCAAAGTTTAAAAGCAATGCCTAATAGAAAATAATGATAACATTAATTATGACGATAACTACGGCAATAAAAATAACACTAAAATACCATGTACTAAGTAATTATGTGCACAAAAATTCTGGGTGATTTTTCTTTGTTTATTGTTAGTTTTTGTTTTGTTTTGCTTTTTTTTTGCATTATGATCCAAACTTATTTTAACTCTGATAGTGTTATTTGATGGAGTGAGGATTAAAAGTCCTTGCCCTCAATCAGCATGACATATTTCATTTTGAAATCCCCAAAAGAATTCAAGACCTACATGGCAATAATTATTTTTAAACAGTATAATATTCATGCTATTTTCTTATTTTTATTTGATGTGTGTGTATTTGTGCATGCGTAGGCTCATATAAAGACATACAGGAAGAATGGCTGAATGAGTACCATTTTCTTCAAATAAGGATGACTAATAGTACATTTTCATTTTTGTCAGTAACAACTTTATGCATGCATCTTTTTAGAAGATATATTAAAATTATTTTAGAACAAGAATGCTAAAGCCCTCTTAAGATAGTTGGAAATAAATACAAAGTAATTTTTGATTAACAGAAACAATAAACAAAGTCAAAGTATTTTTTTGAGAACTTTTTGTTTATGGAAAAAAAAAAAAAACATAGGTTTTTGGTAACATTATAACCAGTAGGAGTTGGGCAATTCAGCCACCTGTGTGTGAGTCTGACTTCTCAGAGTGGAGCTCCGGGGTCTTTGACTTCACAGGGGTGCCCAATGTCCTTCCTGGATTCCAAAGCTCCCACAAAAGCACTTTCATCTGTGGATAGCTGCCAAACCATTTTTGCTGTCAGGGGACATGACCAGAAAGACTCCTATTTTGCCATCTTGTTGATGTCACACTTGGACGGCCTAATCAATAAATGACACTGGCAATACTAGAAAATATGCCCCCCTCAAAGAAAAGTAAATAGAATAAATTAAAAATACCATCACTGTGTTGGGTTTGGGTTGGCCAAATGGTTTATTCAGCTTTTTCTGGAATATGGTTCTAGTAGCACTTCATTGTCTTTAACTTCATTGAAGCAATTTTGGTAGATTGTATTGAGACAGCTGGCATATTAAAAGTGCATTAAAAAAGTTGAATTTTTGTGTAGCCGTTTTAATATCAAAGATGCAAGAACGTATGCAGCATTTTGGTCTATTTGCTGTATTATTTCACAAAAGTAAAAGTGAACCTGAAATGCAAAAACTTTGTGCAGTGTATGGAGAAGGTGCTGTGACTGATCAAATGTGCAAAAGTGGTTTGTGAAGTTTTCTGCTGGAGCAAAAAGTAGTTTGTGAAGTTTCTCACTGGATGATGCTCCATGGTAGATCAGCTGAAGTTGATAGTGATCAAATCGAGACATTAATCAAGAACAATCAATGTTACACCGTGCAGGAGATAGACAACATACTCAAAATATCTAAATTAATAAAGTTACTGGTGAAAATGAAAAATGTGTCTTTTATTTTACAGAAAAACAAACAAACATTTTGACCAGCACAATAGAAAGTTGGGATTACCAAAAGTCAAATGTACAATAAGTCATCATTATTTGAAACAAATAATACCTGCTCAAAAATATCCTTAGTATATCTTTATATGTGTCTACACACACACACACAACAAATACTAACATGAGAAAAATTACAGAATAATAACATTGTTAACTATCATTCTTCATTCTGTAAGTCTTCATCCTCTCTTAGAATCATAGCAAAAGTACTGCCCTTTATATATTTATTTCTTTTTAAGCAAATCATTTTACTGCAATTTATTAATTATCTCAAAAATAATTAATGGTTTTATTTAGATTTCTTTGAAAAAGAGATTAAGTATAAAATGATAAATGTACTTTTTTGTACTTTTATTGACATATAGCGTTGATTACAATCCCCAAAATTATAATCAATAAAATGTTCAGAATTATTATGGTTATTATATTAACTGGAAAATTTCTGTTTATTTGTATAAATAATTCTAATGCAATTTTCCCAAGTTAGATATATTATTTTTGAAGGTGTATTCTTCTTTATTCTTAGACTACAAAGAGTTGTTAATTAACAAGATTTTTTAACACTTATCTTTCAGAATATTTGAAGATTTTTTTTTTGACCAGTAGCTTGGGAATTATTTTAATAATCATGTAATATTAAACCTTTTAGGATGCCTAAGATTGCATCTCCCCATCCAAGAACTGACAAGGAAACAGCAACTCCAGTTTTGCACACACCAGAACCAAAATACCACTGTTAGCTCTCATTGTACCTAATATTTACTTATTGGTAAGGAGGTAAGTCCAGGAAGCCAGGCCTGTGCCAAATACATATTCACTAGTTGAAGGTGAAGTCAGCTCCATTTGAAATACATTGGACTCATGCTAGGTCATCTTCTGCAATTTGAGATCACTATCCCTACTTCTATGGTTACTTTTTTTTTCTAGAGAAGAAGCCATAAATTACATTTTCCAGATTTCTTTGCTTTTATGTTCTCATGAGTTTGTACTGGGGTTCTCTAATAAAATTAGGTCAAATAGCAGAAAAATAAAAAGCAGAAAAGAAGGGCAGTCTGTTTTCTGGAGACAACGCAGACAGCTTCACTGGCAGATGTGTGAAAACTCCAGCATTATTTTGGTCACGAATATGAAGCTGGATCAACAAAAGAGCTGGAGATGATGATAATATTGTTTTTAAGCTGTTCAATTTTCATAATATACTAAATTGAAAAAAACTAGCTTGATTGTATTAAAATCAATACCCTTTTTCAGAAAACTCAGAGATTAAAAAACAGCACAATTTCAAATATGTGAGTGGGTACTTATTCTTTTCCTGAAAGAAAATTCATACCATAAAACCATTTTAAAGATGTTATCTCATAAACATCCTAATCCCTTTTAAAAATATTATATTTGAAGAAGCATATCAATTATCATTTTATGCTATTAATTCAAATTTTATTTTTCAACTTTTATAAGTATTGCTATGGCTTGAATATTTTTGCAAAGGAGTATTTTGTCAACTTTTAAAAATCAATGTTATATTCATTTCCACTTCTTCGGATAACAGTCTCTACAGACAGTCTCACTAGTTTATAGAGCAATCCGAATTCATTCTTGCAAAATTTGACTACTATTACATAAAATAAGCATGTTGACTATTAACATGATCTAAAGAAGCAATAACAAAAAATAGTAATGATGCTATGCTAAGAGACAGGTTATTATTCAAAAGACCTAAAACAAAGGTTCTTATTAAATTATGTAAAATATTAAATTAGATTTTGCAATATTTTGTATTTATTTCATTCAAATCAATTTTCTTTATATTAAAAGTGAATTATTTTCTTAAAGCCTCTGTTATCTAAGTGAATTGAAAATATGAGAAAAATTGGTAAAACCTAATCGTCATTGTAAAATGCATCATACCAAATCAGAAGGGAATGAAAATCGCTCAACTCAGTATAATATCAACATTCATTTATCGGCTGTTTCCTCCATTACTTCAGAAAACTGCAGTGCACCAAAGTTTGTTATGAAGAGAAAAAATATCGGTCAACATAATAACATGAATGTAAAAGTTTTTTAAATGTTTGATTCAATTACCTAGGTGATGCTAAAGACAGAAGAAGGATGATACCAAAATTAGGCTTTTGGCTCGTATTTTATTATAAGCTATATATTTTTTCCTGACTAAACATATGGTAGTAAAAGGAATACTAGATTGAGATTCTTTTCATGACATTTAAAAAATGCCATATCAAAAAGTTTCCACTGAGGGAAATCAATAAGTAACAAACTCATATTTACTGTCTTGTAAATATTAGTTAATTAGTGAGAGAAAAATCTCTTAAAATCATGACTAAAATATTTGGATTGAAAAACTTGACAGAAGAAAAAAATTAGAGAGATAATGTATTCATTTTATTATCTTCGAGTTGAATATTTATTTTTCTGTATTCATGTGAAATGTATTTTTACCACCCTACTGTGTGAATGAACTCGCCTTATTATTATAACGCTTGTCTTGCTAAGTACAAGAAAAGCAGAGCAAATCAGTCACTGTGTCTTGGGTCTGGTGACCAGCCTTGACCTTGACATGAACTAGCTATGCAGCAATTTCCTGGATATCTCAGAGAGATCTGGAGCATGTAAGCACTCATTTCTCTCATAGTATTATTGATCTAAATAGTGGTACATAGAGCCATTCCTTTCTTCAACCAGACATCAGGTTCTGTATTCTCTTACATAATGGGGTTTCCTGTCAAAATTTCCTTATGGTATTTGTGTGTGTATGTGTGTGTGTAATAGTATATATTTAGATATAATATTGTGATATATAATAACTATATAGTTTAATGGCATATTATGTAGTATGTTACATATTTAATATATTTATTAAATATTTGCATATGATTATATAATTATATATGACTATTTATACATAAATTGCTCTGAAAAATTCTGACACAGCCTTGGTTCCATTTTGAGATTAGCAATTTCAATTGCTAATTTATTCCAGTTATAAGAAACATTTCAGTCCTACATATTGTAATTATTTGCCATTAAATCATAGTGAACTGATTGTTGTATTTCTGACTATGCTTTGCTGCAATTGAATGTTTCAATTGAACACAGTTTCTATCAACAAATATCTATAATAACATTATTGTGTACAAATACATCTATTAAGTAAAAAATTCATGTTTCTTAGATTTAGGTGTGATATATGTTGAATATTGATTGTCTGCAGTCCTTTTAGTTTCTTAATTTCTGTCTTCCAGATATTTTTGGTGTTTATTTAAAATTTTCTTTTCTCATGCAATTAAGTTAGACATATAATGAGGTTAGACATATGTAACATACTGTTACAGGAAACTAGTGGGCAATAACTTTTTTGTGTGGACTCTGAAAAAAATTGAATCATTTACTCAATTGTAAAACGTACATATTATTGATACCTTCACACATTGAGACAATGTCATCAATAAGGAAAATTAGATTTCTTAATATCTAGTAGAAATCATTTGCATTCATATAGATTTTAAATTTGGCATTTTTTTCAGATATTGATATTATAATCAAGAAAACTGTCTTAACCTTAAATGAAAACCTAAAGAAGGGTTTCAAGTAAGTACATGTAAATAATCTAAAGACAGTACACTTCAAAAATATAATGTTTACAAAGTTAGTCACCAAGTTTATCCTTAGCTATTCCTGATATCTTCTAATAAAATTCTAAGTGTAATACAGAATATAATTCAAAACTTTAATATTTCACCACTACCATACATATTGTGTGATTTGTAAAAGAGTTTATGAAGATATTTACAAACTAAAGGGTCTAGAATGGTAGGTTATATTAACAGGTTAAATATTGACACTTGCAATTATTTTTTTTTTTAAAGGCCATATTGTTACCATAGCATGAATGCCAGTTCCTTGAGTCTTGACATCTTAGAAATGAGCATTGGACTCAGTACAAGACCAGGCAGACAGAGTTTACTGAAACCAGCTTGTGCACGAGAGAGCCAGCCAGAAAAGAGAAGTGGAGTCCCCTGAGGCATTCCCGTGGACAGCTTACTTAGGGCCTTGGGGTGGGTGCGGGGCTTGGGAAGAAGACTGAGGTCTGGAGTCCCACAGTCAATGCCTGGTGGCAGTTGATCTCGGGATCATCATAAGATGTTTTCCATGGTCAATGGACCTTGAAGGGCCTGTAAAATAATGGTTGTGCAAATGTTCTATTTACCATTTAATTGGCAAAACAACTATTTTGCAGAACGTGATGTTAAGAAAGAATGTTATCGTCTTATACTGTTTCCTTTGTGGATGTGGTTAGGATAATTTCAACTATGGGATTTTACTGAAAACAGGGAGCTGTAGTCAGAACTGTGGGATGGATTTCGTTCCTTCAACACGGGGTCCAGAGCTACCCTACACTGTCTCGGTAAGGTGGAGAAATGGGGTTGACAAAAAGATTACCCCAAATTATCATAAAAAATTACCCTACCTACCGTGGCTAAGTTATGCCCCACATGTTCCATGTTTGTAGTTGGTAATTAAAGGATTTTAACACAGAAAGAAAAAAACCACCTTTGGAATAAAGATAACAAAGAATGTTAAAACTATGAGAATAAACTCAGTATTGATTTTCTTCAGTAACTGAAGCAAAATAAATTTTGTCTTGGCTTGGAACTTGACAAGGAACACTGCTTATTAGATAGGACACCAAGCTTGCTGTACTGTGAACAGATGTACATTCCCACTCAATTGTGTTTTTCATGCTACTCCGAGTAATAGGCTGCCTAATTAAACAAACCTCTGTGTGTGATTGTGTGTGTGTCTGATAATGTAAATGAACACATGCAAGCCTGCCACAGAGCTGAAGATTATTTTCTACATGCAAGTTATCTTTTATAAATTTCTTTAAGATACAGGGAAAAAATGAAAAGGCACTGGAAAAATCACTAACAATCAACCTACCCAGAAACGCAGCCTGTTGCCATGGGAAGTAATTAGAGAAGATGTTTGCAAAGGTGTATGAAGAGAGGGTGGGAGTGGGAGTGTGGAGTTGAAAGGGAGTGTTCCAGAAGAAACCTCTTTCAACACTATGGTTCAGAGGTGGTTGAAAGGTGCTGAGGCTTGAGGCTCAAGAATGAGTAAAAATTAATCAAACAAAAAGCTCCCTAGTGGGTCATACTTTCACTGCTAAAAAGGAGCTTTTTACTGACAGAGGAGAGCTTTGCTGGCAAGGAGAAATGCAGAGCTACACGTTTATTTTATTTTTTTAAAATTCACTCACTTATTCATTTAACTTGTATTTAATGAGCTCTTACATTGTGCCAGGCTTTTCTCAAGCTGAATCATAAAGAAGGGACAAAACAGAGAGTTAGATAGAAAAGGATCTATGACAAAGGCTACTTTTAAAATGCAAATCTGTTGGTGTTACTGCTCCTTCACAATCACAGAGAGAAACAAAGTTTCCGTATGTTGTTCTCTCATTGCATTACCAGACAAAAGAGAGTTGGGCTGTCCTTCACTACCTACAAGCAAATTCTGAAGACAAAATTTGGTGGGGAAGAAAAGACGTCTTTATTAAATGGTTGCATATTTTGCGAGGACAGGGATTTTCCCAGCTCCAGACTCATCTCTTCAGCAAAACTAAGACTAAGACAAAGCCAAGCTGTCTGCAAAACCGGAAATGGTGCCCAGAAATCCTGCTCCATCCTTTTCTGTCCTTTGGAGCCTGAGGCTGCTAAGCAAATGGCTCTATGGCTTCAGGCTTCTTCATAGAGTCAGTGTGTGTGGGTCCGAGTGCATTACCATTCAGCTTCCAGGACCTGGCATTACCATGCAGCTTCCAGGACCTGGCCGATCCTGCAAATGCTCAGGCCCGCACATCTGCGCTGGTGAGTACCAGAGAAGAGATGTGTTTCTCCCTTGCTTACATTTAAATCTCCCGGCCCCAAGTTCTGCATAGTGCAGGAGCATCCAGCCCTCTCAGCCAATCCTGCCCTAGTTTACCCAGGCTAGACTGACAGCACCTCCTCCTGCCACCATGTTGACCTTTACAGTGTACCTGGGTGTGGGTGTCCACTGGTCCCACCCACACCCAAGGAATGGATGGGGTTAGGAAGGCTTTTCCTTTATGCAAATGGTTCAATAGCCTCCTGTTCACTCTGTGTAAGGCTTCCTCCTGTCTGGTCTCTTCCTGGGGGCGGGGATGTCTGTCCTCACATGCCATCTGAGCTTGTTTATCCAGGCAGGTGGCTTCATGTGAGGTGCCTCAGGCTTTCCTTTGGCCCCTGCTTCACCTGGGGCACTACACCAGTATCAATACTGTTGATTAAAGCCACAGGTTTTCAACCTGCTGGCTATCTATACTACAAATGAACATTTTATATCAATTGTCATTTAATTTAAAGTTTGGGGGCAGATTTCAAGAGAAGCAGAGTGGATGATGAACAGCACAAATGGTTTTATTGCAACTGGTTTTAAAAATTGCTTTCTTTGATATGCTCAAAAAAGTAAGGAATAATTATGAAAAGATTCTAAACATTTGTCACTACACTGGCAGGAGCACATCCAAGTATCTCCTTTTCTGCATAAAAGTCCATTATTTATTACATACTTAACATATTCATGAAGAAACTTGAAAAGTGCCTCAGATAATGGGAACGTAGAGAGAATTCCTGAGAATGAAATGCAAATGTGATCAAATTAGTGAAAAACAAAAATAGAGAAAACATGAGACAAAAGTTTGTAATGACATCAAAACAAAGATAAAGAATACTTCCATTTAACAAATGATTTGGACTAAGTTATTATGAGAAATAGAAAACTGCACTATTATAGTACTCTCAAATTCTGATCTTCTTTGTTGAGAGCCATGGAAAATGTAAAACAGAGACCCTAGTTCATGTGGTTTGTGTGTTAATTGTCATGGCTGTCCAACCCTACATGCATGTGCACACATGTGTATTGCCACCTAATTCTCTGTTGTTTCTGTATTGTTTAATCTGTAAACTGTGATCAAATTTTATAATTTGAAGACTCAATTTCCACATTAAAATACAACAGAGAGATGACTTTTGTCCAAGTAAATTGAACAGATACCTCACATGTGGACCAAAATAAGAGAAAATGCCACATTATTCAGCATATAAAACATAGGATTTTTTTGAGGGCTGTGAAAGTTTAAAAAAATAGGCAAAAGGTAGCATGAGATGAATTTAAGCATTTAGAATTGATGGACAACTACTTTAAAATGTGAAAGACTGTAATTTTAAGCCTAAATAGAAAAAGCTATTAGAGAAGTTGACAGTAAAGATTCAAGGGAGAGATCAAATAGACAACGTCAGTAATTCCTTAAAAACTGTGAGAAAGTAACATTTGGACAAGAAGAAGTATTAACTCCCATCATATTTTCCAAAGGCGGGGTAAGAAAAACAAGTTCAGTATGTCTTAGTGCAACCGGGCTGCTGTAACAAATTAACATAAACTAGGTCACTAAAACAAGAGTTCATTTCTCACAGTTCTGGAGGCTGGGAAGTCAGAGATCAAGGTGCTGGCAGATTCTGTGTCTACCGCAAGCTCGCTTCCTGGTTTTAGCTGTCTTCCCACATGGCTGGAGAGAGGAAAGATCTCTCTAAGGGTTTCTTTTACAAGACACTAAATCCACTATCAAGGGCTTTTCCCTCATGACCTAATCACCTTCTAAAGGCCTCACCTTCTAATAACATCACGCTGAGGATTCGGTTTCAACACATGAATTCTGGGTGACATTTAGCCTACAGCAGTGTGTAAGAACACGGTTTGCAGTATGTTGATCCATAGAAAGTTGAGAGTGGATCACTCAGGTAAAAACACCCTCTGTGTATCCATTGTTTTTGGTGGTGGTAGAGTGTCTAGAAGGTGTTCTCGGGGGAGTGTGCAAGTTGTGAGGGCAGTAATAATGGCCTAATAAACCTGAGAAGAGTAGAAAAGTTTTGAAACAATTTCCTTGAAGATAATAGGCATTACTAAAAACACCAAAATGTGTCCTGTGATGTATTAGTGATATTGCTCTGATTAAAACAGATAGGATTTATTAATACTTTTTAAGTTCAAATAAAATCTAATTTTATGAACAATACATTAGGTTTGGCATTAAAATACTGACAGATTTGATAAGTGTTAAAATGCTTCCTCAGTGCTTTGAAGATGTTGATGACAAATTCAATGAGTAATCAACAACATGTTCAAGTATTTAATTTTTTTAAACTTTTCTTAACACTAGACCCATTTGGTAAAATATCTTTGTTTTAAAATTCAGAATCATTCCAAGTAGCTAAAAAATCCTTATTTCTACATTTCAAATAGTTTTTCCTGGGCTCAAAGTGGAAGAGGATGGTAATATACTTGGCTACAAAACATTTTTTAAATAATTTTATATGATAAAGCAACATAAATAATAACTTTGTATTTTATATATAGTCCTTATAACTTTTCACAAGTTCAAATAATCTGTAATAAGTCATCAAAAACTGCCTTCATTGTAATTTATACACAATACAAACAAATAATTATCTTACACCTAATAATATTCTCATTAAATTGTAATATCCTCATAAACAAATGTAATAAAAAGGGATGCTCTCATATCAACATCAGTACATGCCTCCTACATTAGGTAACACTTGGCAAAGTAATGATTATTCAGGAAAAATGTTGAGCCAATGGCAAATCTATTATCTTAAATTGGTGACCAAATTCCTATTTTTTATTTCAGTGTAGATTTTGCTTTTTCTTTTGAGATTTTAATATGCATTTAATGTGAAAGCAATATTCAGGGTCTCAACAGAGAGGAACAAAACAATGACATAAGAAAACAATGACATCATTTATTAAAACTAATATATTTTGCCCAGTTCTAACACCCATTGATGTTTTTCATACTATAAAAATTCTCCTTTATAGTAATTATATATTTTAAGCATGTTTTTCATTTCCTGCAGCAATACTATCTTGAGGATACTTTCAAATTATTATTAGAAAGACTTTGCATCATTGTACATTAACAATCTTCTTACTTAAAACAAAACCGGGAGTATGGCTTTTTCTCTTATCTAGTTTTTTAAAATTATATTTGGGGTTGAAAATTCTTTTTAACTTATTTGCTATAGCTTGGCAATAAAGTTTAGGACAAATATAAACAGACTGAAATTCACTATAATGAGAAGATAGAAACGCTCCAACTCGAATAAATAACATTCAAAATAATGACACAACCCCCTCAAATCCATGTTCATGACCTTGAGGGAAAATGAAGTGTTCTTAAAGAGGCTAAATGTTATCCAGGATACTGGCAGCAATAATACTGGAAATAAAACCACAGGTGTTACATAAACAGGTAAAATAATTACTGCAGTACTTTCTAGCATCCTCTTCAGAGTGTCGACCTTGAATTGCAGCCTTCACAAATAAACATTTCCAAAGAGCTAGAGGCCAATTGTAGTAGAATGTTTTGCTACTATTGATAATTAACAGTTACTGAGAATTTCGGATCCAATTAGTTTCTGTAATAAACATCAGCTAAACTGGTAGCTATGTAGTCTAAAGTGATTATATAAAAAGATTAAGTTTAGATTGAGGTAAAAGAGAGCAGAACGCTGAAGGGCTGGATGGTAACAAATTAAGTATGGGAAATTCTGTGGGAGAAAGTAAACCTACACAGAAATGGAAGTCATTTATTTATTCTATAAATATTTAATTGACGTCCTACTATGTGTCAATGAATTACCCAAGTACTAAAGATTGTAAACACTAAGGAAACATCAGTTCTCTTTGTTCATTGAGTTTACATTCTAGTGGGATGTAGTAAATAAGTAACTCCTACCTGCATCAAGGAGGCTGGGGTACAAACCTGGGATGACAAAAACGAAAGACTGGGATGTGTGACAACTTCTGAAGGCCTACTAGAACACAGCCACCATTTCATTAGTGGGTTGTTTATGCCACCACCTGTGAGGGAGAGGCTTTTTCATTGTTTACATGTTATTACTTTTATTTCCTTGAATCAACAAAGACTTCACAGAATCCACAGGAATGCAGATGAACCAAGCCCAGAGAAATGTAAGAAGCCAGTGGAGGCTGGCGTGAGGATCCCAGCCCAGTACACACAAGGTCAGTTCTCCTTAGGACAGAGCCGCTACCTTTGCTGGCAATGGACTGTCAGAGCCACTACTGTAAGGAATGACCGTAGCTGTTGTTGGTATTGTAGCCACTGATGATCCAAAGTTCCGGGTTAAAGCCTCTAATTGAGGAAACCTAGATTCCAGGTCTGGGTTCTCTTCTACTTCCACATAGCATGATTGCATTATGAGGTCATGCATCCCACTCAGACGCAGACAAAAGGGTATTAAATAAATAAATAAAAGGCTTTCTGAAAGCTCAGATGCAAAAGAACAAACAAACAGATTGACATATCTATTTTAATACATAGCCTCTTAAGTTAATTGTAAGCACATGTTATTCCTTAGATTGACAAGAGGTGCTGCAAAATTTGACTTTTCTGTTGATTTAACTAACAGATAAATAATTGAATGTGGGCTTGTAAATAATTTCAAGTAATGTGCAAGTTCTCTATTTTACCTGGCTGGTGTAGCTCAGTGGATTGAGTGCCAGTCTACAAACCAAAGGGTTGCCGGTTCGATTCCCAGCCAGGGCACATGCCTGGGTTCCAGTCCAGGTCCCCCCACCCTTGGTAGGGGACACACAAGAGGGAACCACACATTGATGTTTCTCTCCCTCTCTTTCTTTCTCTCTAAAAATAAATAAATAAATAAATAAATAAATAAATAAATAAAATTTTCTATTTTAAATTCATATTTTAGTTGTAAACCTAATTTAATATTTTACTTTTCTTGTATTAAAAATTAACTAGTATCCCATACTAGTAGAGTGTAAACATATTTTTGCAACAGTAAAATATTTAAGATATGTTGTTGGAAAATACCATAAAAACATGAATGAAAAAAGTATACATTTCAGCATTCAGGAGATCGTCTTTTAGGATATATCTTGCTAGAAGGAAACATTTTAATTATCATTATCAGTTATTACCTAAATCATATGTCACATGGATTGCAAAGAAATCATCATTTTGCTTATTGGTTTTATTTTTGAAAAGGCTATATATAGTTTTTCAGGAACTATGAGATACATCAGAATGATAGTCACATTTTGAAATTAGATGACATAGGAAGATTAAGTGAGCAGAGATAGTAGCTACAAAAATAAAAAGAAGCTGAGCTCTGCGAAGATTCAATACAATCTATAATAACTTTCTTAGAGCTACTGATATATCCCCATTATTTGCAATGTGAGAGAAACAAAATGCCTTGCTCCTTAGCTGCAGAATGAGAGAACGAAGCAAAGAATAATAACCCAAAGAGATCTTCAATGGTGGTGCAGAAAAAATAGTAGAAAAGAGCAACATGATTTTAAATACCTGTTAATACTATTAAATAAAGATGAATTACATTTTTTTTTTAATTCTTATAGTACTGTGCCTAAATCTAAGGTTTTTCACCCAGAATCAAATGCCTGGCAGTCATTAATGTCAGCCAGTTATGTTAACACTGAAGATCATGCACATTCCCGAGAGATTTCACTAATGAGAAAGAAAATTTCATTACAGAATAAGAGCAGTCACAAATCTCTACTTTTTAAATTGGGATAGATTTCAGTAAATTAGCTATTAAAAACAGAAAATGTGCTCTGGAATACAGAAAAATAACATTCTATATATAGTATAATAAAGTTTTTAAAGGAAGTTATTTTTCTGAAAAGTGAGGATTTAGTATAGAGACCTGAAGAGAAAGCAATAACAGTAACAAAATTTAACTTCAGGGCACATGTAGGGGAATCAATATTTCAGTAATGTCACATAAATAACATCATACCAATAGTTATTAAAGTAGCTTGTACAAAGATACCACTGTTACTGAGAAGATGAAATATTAAATAAAGCCCAAAATATAATGGTATGATCTAAATGTTAAAAAATGTCGACTTGATAACACACTTTTCCATTTGGCATGTTCTGTATAATAAGGGATATTGTGGAGAGCTACATATTAATACCCACAAATACTTCAGCTCAGCACTTCTTAAATTATAGTGCACAGACTCATTTTGTACCACAAACTGTTCATGACTGTTCACAAGTTAGCATACAAAATGATGCCAAATATTGACAACATTTTGTAATTTGCCAGAGCAATTTTATGATTATTGAACCTAGTTATAAGAATATTGAGCTTGTGTTTTATATACATTTTTTGAATTTCAGTTTTCTAAATAATTAATTTGTATTGAATTTTTTAAAAGCAGGAACCCCAGTACACGGGAAATCATAAACAAAGCCAGAAAATGAGAGGCACCATTTTCTGTTTCTTGACATTACATATTGGATTGATCCAACTGTGAGAGGTCAGATAAGGAGTCCTCTGATCAGTGCCCCCAAATCCCTTACGTCTGTCCCTTACTTCTCTGTGAGAGAGTTCAGTGTAATTGTAAAGACCGTACAGTCAGCTTTTGTTCGTATCCAGATGCAGCTCTGAGCTCAGCCACATCTTAGGTGATTTGTAATTTAATGTGCTGACCATGGACTCAATACATTAGGATATGTTAGGTCTCATACATAGAGAGATACAGTAAGTGCAAAATAAGATACCTGTTAACAGGACTTACAAAAAGAAAACCGACATTATTAGTGACTAAGTCTCTCCACAGCTAAGGAAGAAAAATCTAGAGATAAAATGAAGACAATGAATCTTTGAAGGGAATTAGTAGAAAGTGAGAGCTCTAGGGTATTTTTCCTTTTGAAAGGGGGATGGATGACCCCACATAATGTGTGTGGTGGGAAGGGAGCAAAGAAAAATTAGTATTAGAAATATTCCTCCTAGACAATGCAGAAATTTGTATTTGTTAAAAGTTCCTTATCTCACATACCTGATAGCAGACAAGTTGACTAAGTAGGTGTGTTAAGTAGATTAAGTCTCACTGCAAAAGCAGTTACTAGCACCTCTCTGAACAATTGGAGGCTGTGTAAACTGCAGTGTCTCAATGGCCTCCCCAGGGCTGCAACAGGAACAGAATAAAAGAGTCCTTGGGAGAACCACGGCATGTCTCATACAGGTCCAGGATTACGGAGGAGCCTAGTGCCAACCCTTACCCAGGGGAGTCTGCATGTGGGGCACCTAAGGCATTTATGTCTGAGCAAAAAGGGAAACCACAGTGGGAAGGCCTAAAATACCAGAATTTTGTGGGGTTTTTCCCCTCAGGTCAATTGACTTGGGGAATGTATTAAAAAAAAAAAAAAAAAAAAAAAAAAAAAAAACCTTGCATTTTCTGAAAGAACCTGCCTAAAATATACTCTTCCAGAGATGTGTCGGTGGGAGAAGCACCTGGTCAAGAACTGTAAAAGGACTGAAGTTACCACCTTTTGGAAATATTTGAAAATATATTACTTGAAAATAAGATTACTCAAAACATTATTAAAAATACATCTCATCTATGGGTGTAAGCAGGGAGACTGAATAAGTATCAAAAGTAGATGGAAGTAGATGTTACATTTCTAGGTTTTAGGTTTATGTTGATTTCAT
>PVKU01002262.1:183635-237874 GCA_004027475.1 Anoura caudifer
TGTCAGCCATAATTTTAGGTTTTTGCACACTCAGCTTCGGATAATGATTCCTCAAGGCTAACCCCCATCTGTACATAGCAGCAACTCCCCTTTAGCTTTTGATCACCCAGCTTTAGATAAAGGATACCTCAAGGACACTCAACCCTAGAGTTATTTTAATTAGTTTCGCATCAGCTTCTGTACCTCCCGCTTTTGCTACCTAGGGAAGGGTGTCCAGAAAGCAATAAAAGCCCTGCTCAGCCAAGGCTCGGGGCTCAGAATTTGGGGTCTGTACTCCTCTGGGCCCGTGCACATTAATAAAGGGTCGTGCTCCGCCATCCAACTTCGTGTTGAGTCGTTTCCTTCCGTAACATCATAACTGTTTGTAATATCAAAACAAACACCCACCCACATTCATACATACAGAAATACATACATAAAGCTATTGACAGTCTAAATCATTGTGTCTTCAAATAAAGACTGTGATTAATCCAATTCTGTTCACCTGGGGGATTGACTTTTTTCCGGTGGTGGACACCTCTATCCACAACAAACTCTATTTTATTTGCTGCATTAAGATTTCTTATTGTACTGTAGTACAATAAGATCCCTGACACGTTAATGTGTTGTCACATACACTAGGTCTTCAAAGAACATTGTATGAGAGAATAGAAATATAAAATCTTCTGAAAGATGAGCCTTTCCACTTATTCTGACAATTGTCACACCCTCAGTTTATGTGCAAATCCTCCAATTATTGTTATATAAATAAACATCAATGAGAGCAGTATTAGCTAGTTTCTTTTAATAACCTCACTAATTGCATTCATCTAAATAAAGATGTAAAAGTCTGAACAAAAAATTTGTCATTTGGGAGTTATTTCCTCTTATAGAAAAAAAAGCTATAAATTAGGAAACCTGAAATATCCCATATTAAAAAATATATATAGGAGATCACTTGTCACTATCGAGTGTTGATGTCTGTTCCCCTTTCTTACCTGAGTCTCAGGTCGTTGCGGGCACGCTGTTGCCAGGTGATTGCAGATCATGCTCTCCGTGTTATTCTCCACTAAAGACCCACCCAAGTGTGTTTCATGCCCCATCTCATTTTTTTAATCCCCAAACACCCTGCTTAAAGTCAACATCAAATATCAGGGACAAACTTATTTTAACCATCTCTGCTTTTTTTATTCATTACTTTTAGATAATTTATTCCCAAACACTGACTTGGTAAGTAGATAGATTTTAAACCAGTTGCCATCAAACATTTGTTTTCCTGAATTTCCTGGTATATTATGCTTCGCCTTACACCAATTTTACAATATTTCCTCTAAAATGAACTAGGATATAAGGCTGATCAATTGTTTGATTAACACTAGTTGAAAACAGGTATGCTTTTAACTTCACATACACTTATAAATGGTGCATTATTTGAAAGAAGAATATAATCGCTCCTGGTTTCTGATGTCCTGGTGGTACTGTGTGTGCATTATGTGCGTGTATACAAAATGATAAAGTAGTGTCCTAAGTCATACAATGCATCATAAGACAGAGGCACACAATTTTGAACATTAGAAGATACTATTTTAAAATTTAATTTGAGTACTCCTGAGATGTTACCTGAACTAATTATTTCCATGCTACTTGCTAAAATTTGGATAAATTTGCATTCTTGACAAATAGTAAGATCAGGGCTGGCATAAAGAAAATAATAAAATCAAGTTTGTAAAAGCCTTCTCAATATTAAATAAAATATACAGTTTTTCAATGCCATGATTTAGATCTATGGCCTTCTTTCTACTTTCAAATACAGAAGACATTGCCTTGCTCACCAGTAACCAGTCTTTGTCCCAGAGCTAGTTGGGGGTTTCGAACTTGGTTCTAACCTGGCATGGATCCCATATGCTGGAACCGCTCTATGGAATCTGGTATATTTAGTTGTTTACATTGCTATTGAGATCCAGACAAAATCCAACCTTAAAATTTAATAGAGCAAAAAATTATAAAGAAAAAGATGTTATCATTTACTGATATCATGACAGAACTATTTTCCTTATAATGAAATGATTTAGGCATGGCAATATTCCTCAGTAGTTATCAAAGGAAGAGAGTTCAACTATGTGACCTAGACTTATGAAATAAGTATGAAAATACCATGTCCATTCAAATTTAAAATTTTAAAGATTTTTTATTAATCAGGCTTAAAGATTATTTTGGTATTTATAATCTCCTTTGAATTTCCATTTCCACACTGTTGGTGATAAAAACTCCTTATACAGAGGGCCATTCAAAATGATGCTCCTCAGCTAAATAGATAAGCTATTTTCTGTCAAAACATTTAATTATCTAGTTGTTCCTGTTAGTTAAGAAGTAAATCATTTAAAGTGTCAATAAAAAGATTAAATATAATCTCAAAAGGAAAATGCTTACATATAAAAAGGAGAGAAATTTATAGTCAAAGGAAGAATGTAATTTGTCATTTCAAGATAGTTAATGAGCTTCAGATACTCTTTGATGATGAGAAAGAGTATGATATACATAAAAAAGCTTTAATGAAGTATAAAATTATAATGGATAATGAAGTCCTTTTTTAGAATATGCAGTTAGTAACTGCTGGATTTTTCAATTTCTTAAAATAATAAATATATTGAGAACACTATGTGTATATAAAACTATTTTAAATGAGAGTTATAAATTCTAATTCAAGATGATCAAGATAAAACTAGCATTTTTTTTCTCCATCTCAATTGTCCTTTGTGAAGGAGCGGGGTAAACAAACATATGTTTACCATAAAGGATTTTAGAAAGCTTTGTGTTAACTGCTTGAGTTGCAATAGCATAGGAATTAGCTGAGGAGGTTTATATAGTCAAAAGGTGAAGGGATTTCATAGTGATACTCTAAAAAAAGAATTCAGAAATAACAAACAGAAAACTTGAATAAACACATAGTTTGGAAAATGCGAATCAGTAGAATTTTATGTAACTCTTTCAAAATTATCAGTTACAAAGTAAGAAACAGTAAGTCATTTTCTAATATTTAAAAGATGACATATCTGAATATGTCCAAGTACTTCTATTTTGTGATTTTTTTTTACTTTCCATACTAAATATTTATAATAAAACATGTACAATCATAAAATACATATTAAAGAATATCACTTGTAACCTGGCTGGTACGGCTCAGTGAATGCTGCCCTGCTAACCAAGGATTGTCAGTTCAATTCCCAGTCAGGGCATATGCCTGAGTTGCAGCTCAGGTCCCCAGTAGGGGGCGCATGAAAGGAGACCACACATTGATGTTTCCCTCCATCTCTTTCTCCCTCCCCTCCCCTTTCTCTAAAAATAAAATCAATAACATATTTTTAAAAAAGGATATCACTTATAGGTATATGCATTTTTAATGTGGTTTCCATAGAAATAATATGTAGATGACTGAACTGTTCAATAAACAAAATAGTTTAAATGTAATTTAAGTCTTGAGAAGGTCATATGCACCTATTAAAAAGGTTTAGGTGGCATACATTTCACAACAAGAAAGCTGTGAATCAGTAAGTGACTGCAAAATAAGGAGTAAAACAGTGTCTTTACAGCAACGTTGTTTGCAGTACGGATGTGTATCCACATAGCGGTGCATTTCTTGTTGCATCTCATCTGCTAAGATTATACTATATTGATAATTTTGTTTTGGGGGACATGCTTTGAGATTTATCAAAATATCCATTATTAGATATAGTACTACAATGTTTAAAATATTTTAAAGAAAAATAGAGATAAAAATAAAATGACATAAAATAGAAGCTATTAACATTTTACACACCATGCTTTTGAAAAAGTTGACTAAAATTTTTCCTTTAATTGAGTTTTTAACTCACTTTTTACATTAATTGTATTGTAAACTATTATTTTAATAAACAGTGTTCTTAGATGTCCAGGAGTTTAATCATAATTTTACATACAATCAATGTATGTAAAGTTTTCTTAGAAGATAGTGTTAGGTAATTGCTTTTATTAATTATCCTGAGGTAAAGTAGAATGTGCTCCATACTATGGATCGGCCTTATACAAAAAGTTGAAAGTCTTAAGAGAAAAAAACTGAGATTCCCTGGAAAGGAAAGATTTCTCCTGTAGGGTTCCTTCACACTCAATACTCTAACATCAGCTTCTGCCTGAATTTCCAGCCCGCTGGCCTGCTCTGAAAATATTGAAAAGGCAGCTCCTTAACTATGTGAGACAGTTTCTTAAAACAACTCTCTTTCTGTGCGCGTGTGTGTATATATATATATATATATATATATATATATATATATATATATGATCTGTCCAGAAAGTATACAGCCATGTAACAAGAAAAATAAAGACATTCATTGAAGACTATCTGAGATACAGGAAACATTGTACATAGGAAAATGACACCTCAAAGTGGTGGAACCTTGGGACTTCACACAGTTTGCCCAATCATCATCAGCTGCCTGGTCATATTTTCCTAAATGTCATCAACGGTCTGAAATCTCTTCCCTTTTAAAGGTGATTTTAAAGGTGATTTTAGTTTTGGGAAAAGCCAGAAGTCACTGGGAATCAAATCTGGGCTGGAGCGGGGCTGAGTCACCTGGGTGATTTGTTGTTTCTCAAAAAAGCTGCACAAGATGTGATGTATGAACAGATGCATTATCCTGATGAAACTGCCAATCACCAGTTGTCCAAACTATAGCTTTCTGAATCATCTGAACAGTTTCTGCAGA
Source organism: Anoura caudifer (assembly GCA_004027475.1). Lineage (NCBI taxonomy): Eukaryota > Metazoa > Chordata > Mammalia > Chiroptera > Phyllostomidae > Anoura > Anoura caudifer. The sequence goes on from PVKU01002262.1 coordinate 188,354, forward strand.
GAAATCTTCAAGCTTAACACAAAATTTGATGCAGATTCGTTGCTCTACTCACTCAGTCATTTTGAATGTGACAGCCACACAGTACACATGCTCACTCAATGGCGTCTACCGCCCCCACTGACTAGCACAGTGAAGTCCTCATTGTTCATGCATGTGCATCCCAGTCCACTCTCCTTGGCTGCCAGGTTACATCAATGTTGCACAAACCATTCTAGTTATATTAACAATGGTTGGACTTTTCCAGACAGACTTCCTATATGTCATTGGTTTTGTTACTATGGAAAACCCTAAATATAGTAACTAACAATGCTAAATGTATTAAAACCCAAGTGCATTTCAGTAGTTTTAAATCCAAATGCTTTTACTGATATAGTAGATGACTGAAAATAGAAATCAGGTGATTATAAAACATTAAGTAGTGGTGGGAATTATGGTGAACTTGGGACTCCATTTTTGTTGAAAGATATTCAAACTGCAACATTTTAAACAATGTACCCCAGTCAAAGATGCTCTTAGGCTGATTGAACATGTGGCACACCATTATGATACCATTATGTGACTTAGTTCATAAAATTAATAGGAGAGACAAAAAATTGTGGGATAGAGTGATTAGATAAAACTTCATGAAGGTAAAGAGATTTTGAATTTGTCTTAACCACAATGGCTAAAGTCCCCAGGAACTTTTATACTGGTGCCTGCCCAAGCCCTAGAGTGAGGGAGGAGGTGCAGGAAATGCTGGAGGCAGGGGGATGAAATCATGCTGCTAGTGTGGCTTGTGACAACAGATTTCCCCACCCTGGACAGAGACATAGTAGGAGGAGGCCCTGTGTGGAGTCTGCTAGAGGCTAGCGTGGGTGATTGATGGAGAGAAAAGCTCTCTTAGTCCCTTCTGGAACATGGAGGCAGGGGGAATTACTGACCTGCCAATATAGCCTGGGAAATGGATGGGATTAGAGGGGAGCTGAGCCTTTCTAAAGAGCATAGAATTTTGGGCTGGGAGATTTAAAGGGAGAGAAGGGAGAAACACACACCCTTGTCCTCCCCTCGCTTGCCCTGTTGGGGGCCAGAGTGCTTGCAGATCAGCGGGCCCTGGAAGCTGCATGACCAGATGGAAGGTCTGGGCACCCCTCCACACCCAGCACAGAAAGCCAAGGTGTGGTGATGGTGATTTGAGCCCCGTGCTCGGTTCCCAGGGAGAAGCCTGAAGACAGAGATCCATCTGCTTAGCAGGCTCAGGCTCGAAAAAGAATAGATAAGGGTGGAGCAGGTTTGCTGGAAACGGTTTTGGGTTTCAGTCTTTTGGAGGACAAAGGGTTTTTTTTTCTTTGTTTTGCTAAAGAGAGGAGCCTGGAGCAGGGGAGTGTCCACTCCCCCAAATTGTGTAACATTTTAATAAAGACCTTTTTCCTTCCCATCAACCTTTGTCTTTGGAATATGCTTGTGTTTGAAGGAGTGCAACTGAACCTCATTTTTGTTCTGGAACAACTTAGCTAAATTTTACACAGGATTCTTCCTAACCCTAGGCTTTTTCTCAGAGCCTTTGATTCGGAAAACCTACCGTTGTACTTTTTTTTCCTGCTCCTTTGAAATGTAAATCTTTTTAAAAGCTTCTTGCTAGTTTACAAATTAGGGAATGTCTTTCACCAGGAGCCTAACTTTGAGAGACTAATGCCAAATTATAAAACTGCCTCCTGATGTGAAGGTATGAGAAGCTTTATTTTGATAAAAAATTCAAATTTTTGAAAAACAGATGCCTTAAAATCCCTCAGCACAATTCTGAAATGCTCTCCAGCCTTTTGTTTTAGCGAAGTTGATCTAGAGTTGAGTTCTGACCTCACTCCCCTATTTTAACAGCCTTGGAAACAGTTTTTCTTGCCTATTTAAGTTATCCCAGTGAAAATTTTACTTTGACTTTATTTTAATATTTTTTTTTTTTGTTAACATAGAGATGTCAAATAAGAAACATTCAAAACTGTAGAGAATTTTTGAGACACACCGGTAACAATTGTGAGAAAAAAATGGCAGTTTTGTGGTTTATTTTATACATTAAAATCAAAAGAAGAGGCATGAAATCCATTGGTGATTTATTAGAAAGGCAGGAGAAAGCTAAGCAGGGAAACCTCCAGGATTGGATTGCAAGGTAAAATGGTAGACACATACTTCTCTTACATAGGTGGGGATGGTTAATAGTCAACAATTAACACGGTAACAATGACAATGAGGGGATTTGTGGTCTCTGCTCTGGTCAGTGTTTGTGTCCCAGGGGTTTGGAAAAAGGGAAGCTGCTTTCATATTCCAAAGGTATGCCATCAGAGATGAAAAAGAAAAAATAGACAGGCTCAACTAAAGTAAACATTGACCTTGTCAGGGAAGATTCTAGCCTAGGACATGACTGCCTGCCAAGACTACTTTTATTTAATAACTTTCAATTTCAGAGCATCCTGTGTGGTTACTTTAGGTCTCTGAGTTTGCAAGGCTGCCACACAGGCCTCCCCTTTTTGTCTACATAGATAAAAATAGACACAGATACTTAAAAGTGTACCTGTGACTAAGGAAAAAAAAAAACAATAAAAAAACTATTTTGGCAGAGTATGAATTCCTGCATATGATTCTTTACTCCTGTTTCACTCTAAGTCATCGGGAAGCCTACACAATTAGTAGAGACATAATTTAAAATAAAACAAAACAAGAGACATGATTTCATTATAACAAAGCTTTATTTCCAGAAGATTTATAAGTCATCATTTCACCCTGGTTGATTGATGAGACTCATAATTATGTAGATCATTTGTACTCCTCACTAAATCATTGAAACTGCAGATTTTCACTCCTTTTTGTCAATTACATTAAAGTCAAATGCTCATTTAGCAACTGTGATATGTATACTTTCTCATAATTAGCTGAAAATTTATTCCACTTTTCATAAATACAAAAATAGATATAGGTATAGACATAAAAGTGTGTGGAAAAAGAAGTAAAGACATTGAATGGAAATGAAAATCTCAAGGAACAAAAGTTTTAGCTGAATCAAAAAATACCATACCTGTTCCACATTGTAACAAAGAATTCCTTGGAGGGAATTGTGCTCTCAAGTTTTTTTTTTTCCTCCTATATTATTAGTGAGCCAGAAAAAGTATCATTACATTTACCCACTGGCCTTTTTTTTTTTACTTAATTCAGATGGCTTTAACTACTAAATTATAACAAGAATCAAATGATCTCACTCTTACATATTAATCAAGAAGAAATCTAAAATAAATATATTTGAAGTTTACAACACCTGTGAGATATAAAATATATTTCTTTATATATGTATATGTTATATGTGTATATGTATATTTTTTCTTTTCAGTTAATATAGGTTACTTTATTATAGAAGTACAGAAGTATAGTTTCAATGACAGCATTGAAACATTTTTATAACAAGATGAAAATATCTTGATAACCAAGTCCTAATCAGCATTAATTTAGGAATGAGAGAAAGTTCATTAACTGATATGGAAAGTGAAAAATCATTTATAAGTTATAAGAATAGCAGGTTTAAAATTTACAATGTGAGTTTTCCTATAGGAAAGGCAGACAGAGTTATAGAAATTATTGTAAATTGCAACCTTTGTCACATGAATTTCTTAAAGGAAACAGATTATTAGACAGTTTAGCAAGGTCAGGGTCTAAATTTTCAGTCCCAGGTAAAACAAGAGCAGAAGTGAGTTATTTGGTGACTCAGCATTCTTACTACATATCCTTTAAGATTGCAGCAATAGAAAAAATGTAAAGGGAGACTGTATTCAAAATTCACCAAGTATCACTGGATGCCTTTATTGTAGAAAATAAGAACAGCAGTATTAGCCACTGGCAATATTGAATAATTCATTTCCTAATTTATTGCTGTACTTAAATTCAGAAACCAAATTCAGAGGTACAGGACAGGTGAGTTGTGAATTTCCAACAGTGTAAGTGAAATAGACCTGGAGTGTAAGTTTAGATTATAGGCATAATATAAGTCAATGGCATGACAAGCCTGTCAGAAAGGCAATTTTACTTAGACGGAATTAACCCAACTTCAGTGTCTGTATGAAAGTAGCGAACCATTCCCAGCGCTCAGCCCTACTCGGAGAGTATTGGATGGAGCAAGATCAGCTCTGAGCACTACAAGTTACAAAGACAGCCCACACAACCTAACTTATTTAAGTGGGTATCGTCGGGCATGTGTCTTAACATTGGGCTAAAAGAAAATGACACTTTTTTTTAGAAAGTTCGAGATATGGATGGGAATGTTACTATCATCAGTTGTTGAAAGGATTTTCCCAAAATTGAATGATTTCTTTTATTGACTGAATGCTTGTGTTCTCTCAAAATACATATCTTGAAATCCTAAACCCCCAGGTCAAGGGTGGCTCTTTGGGAGGCACTTGCGAGTTGTGAGGGTGGGGCCCTCACAAGCGGAACTTGCCTTCATGTGACAGGAGACTTGTTCTAGCTCTCTGCTCTTTGCTGTGTGAGAATGAAAGGAAACCAGGGCCACCTGCAAACCACGGAGCAGTTCTCCCCAGACGCTGGACGTGTGATCACCTTGAACTTGGACTTCACAGTCTCTAGAAGTGTGAGAAAGAAATGTGTGTTGTTTAAGCTACCCTGTTTGTGATATTTTGTTAGAGAAGACTCCGACAATTTCATGTCTCCATTTTTCTTTAACTCAAGAACTATCCATTGAGTGCTGAATTTCTGTCATGCATTGAGATGGATTGAGATTTACAGTTGGACAATAAAACAGTCAATATGCATAAAGAGACTTTAGTCTTTTAATGATGAGGGTCATTGCGTTAATTACAATGCAACCAACTGTAATAAGTGAAGGTATCATATAATAAAGTAAGCTGAACAAGCTGGATCAGTAATAAACTCACATTTCTATCAAGAGCTGAATAAATAATCTGAAGAATGCATAAGAGTTAGAAAACTACGGTGATAAGAGAAATACAGATGGATCCCAAGAGAGGAGTAAATCATACAAATACATGCAGCTGGTGAGAGAGATATGTTTTGGAGTATTTGAAATTAAGAGTATAAGTATGGATTATAGAGTTTCTGAGAGGGGGTGTAGCAAGATTTGTCCCAAGTAACTTTGAAAAGGCTCCCATGAAGGTAGGTTGTACAAGGCATGTTTAGAAATTGAAGTTTATCCTAAAGGTGAGAGCAGATCATTACATGGAGGGATAATTTTTTTGTTTTGTTTAAGGTGAGTGTTCTTGATGAAATAGAGGAAAGAGAACAATACTGAAGGCAATGATAATAGTTAAAAACTATAAAAATTTTCTATATGAAGCAGATGATGATATGGAGTTTGGAAGAGTGTGGAGATGAAGCATCAAACGTACAGTTGAGAAATTTTGGAGTCAGGATATGAATTGGGTTCCACATATGAAAGGAAAGTTAACACAGCAAGGGAATTTAGGAAACGAATATTGTGCTCAGCTAAAATGTTTAAAGTGAAGAAGTAGGAGAAGAGATATGGGGTTTGGAGTAGTGGGGAGGCAACTTGCAGTCTGTTGCTTGGTGTCCTTACCATAACAAAGTAACATTTTCCATCAGGTCTGTAGCATCAGAAAGAACGTTTGGCAAGCCATATAGAAGTGGTATATTTTTATAATGACAAGTAGGTGTTAATAGAATCTATGAAAGTATAAGTCTCCTATGATTACCCCATGCACAAGAAAATTACATGTAGTTAGTAATATAACAATAAAATCTTTAGGTTTGAATTTTATTCTCAGCCTTGACGTTTGCTATTGTATAGTCTTGTGAAACTCAATACATCTTACAGCACTTATCTCCTTAATTGGGACACAGAGATAATTTCCCAAGATTTCTCATTTCACAGAATTGTTGGACAGATTAAATAGGTCATCATATATATATATATATCGTATTTAAGAACTGTAAAGCATTTTATACATTTTAACTACTGTTATCAATAGCTAGACATATAAAAAGTAGAAGACTGAGTTAGAAGTTACATGATGTCTGTAAGGGATATCACAGAAGTGTTGCTAAATCGATCTGGGTGTTAGATAAGATTATGTAGGTTGTGAATAATTCTACTGAATTTTGTGTGTTACATTATGTGTGGCTGTAGCTTCTAATAGAGGAAAGAGTGTATAGCTTACTTGAAAATATTTTCTTATTATTATCACTCCTGGATGATTGTATTCAATGGGTTTTAAGAAAGAACATGCAATATTTATTTCAGGGGATAAAAGTTTTCTACATATTCTTATCCCTTAGATGAAATCCACTGTTAAATAGTTTCACAGTAGTGAGGTTAGGGAAAGTAGCATTGGCCATTTATAAAATATCCTCTGATCTTACGATATATATTTTGATAACTATCAAGTCAAGTACTGCATGAAGAATCAGCGTTCATTAAAAGCTTATTAAATGATCATTTTCTCCAAAGAAGTGAATTTTACAACATTTCATGTGGAGAAAGAAATAGCCATTTAATTAAAATTAAGACTCCCTATGCCCTTCATTGTCTCAGAGCAAATGGTAGTACATGATGTTTTCATCAAAGGAATGTACTGTAAAAGTTGGATTTCTACCTTGTGAAGCACTTACTTCCTACAGAAGTCATGTTATGTTGAGGGACTAAGCTCATTATAATGAGGTACTTAAAAAGAGTATTGATTTTTCAAAGCAAGGTAACAAAGATAACATTTTATGTATGGAGAAGAACAATATAAACATACGAACCTTGAAGTAACTGACTGTAGATTAGGTAAAACTGAATCTAAAATTCCGCTAAAAAAGACCAAGATTTCTGTTATGCTATATTCTTTCACTGTTTGTTCTTATGACAACTTTGTTCCAAGACCTGCCCTCCTCAAACTTTTCTTTGTTGCCCTGATACCTTCCACCTGCTTCATCTGCGTGAGCCTACGTCACGGAATTCACCAATATTGGGGTTTTGCTCCTCATGCCTCAACAATCAGTCATTGTCAGCATATCCCAGAGTGAATTTAAGGCACATAAGTAATGAGAGGTGTGTCTAAAATCTCTGGATAAGCAGCATAATACAGTGCATCAGGGCACAGGCTGGATGCCTGCAGCCTGCGACTGGAGCCTGGTTAGACGACTGATTCTCTGAGTAACCATGGGGAGGTGATGTGTCCGATTGGCACAAAGTCTGTTCTGCTACATAACAAATTCTTATCACTAACTTTAGAGCATTGTCACAGACTTTAAATGAGCCTTTTGATCAGTGAGGAGCACACAGGCAGCCCTCTATAAGTACTTGCTATTAATAGTATTTTTATTATTAATGCCATAACAACATTCGATTTTGAAATGCTAACAAAACTTCATAGTTACACTACTGTCCTTTAATTTATTAAATGTCAACTAACTATATTTGTCATGCCAGACATTCTAAGTTTTCACATCCACTGAAGTCTGCATTTATGGAATATTTTCTCTTTATCAGGTCACATTTTTAGCAGTTAACATTTAAAAACATTTTAATATTTCCAGCAACTGTAGGAGGTAGGTACTATTACTATCTCCACTATAAAAATGAGTAAATCCAGGCTTGTGTTCAGCAGCCTCACCTAATCATGCAGCTAGTGAAGGACAGACCAGGATTTAATCCTGAGCATCTGCCCCTTCAGCCAGCACTCTCGAACATCCAGCTCCCTTAACATCTCTAGAGAAAAAATGATCCATAAATAATTTCTTTCACTCCCGTTACATCTACTTCTCCCTTCACTCTGAGCTCTTATCCTTTGAACATTGATAAATTTCATCCGTAGTAAATAAAAAATAATAATTTGGTGACTACTTTTATGCCTCTCATTCCTCTCAAAATAAAACCGTTTTTTTTTAATCTTTGTTTTGTTCAAGCATTGAACCTCTTTTATTTTCTAAGCCCATTAAAATTTTTACTCCTTTTTTACAAAACAATTCTCTCCCTTAAGTCGTCAGTGACCTGGTAAGTCTGTAAACAAAGAACACTTTATATTACTTTTCTGCTTTGACTTTTTCAGTTTGCCATGTTTCCATTTCTCAATCTCTTTCCCTGAGTGACATCATTTTTCCTGTATTATTTCATACCCTTCTCTAGTTTTGCTCTGTGTACTTAAGATTCCTTGTCCTCTTCCTAACCCATAAATATTCCTGTAACTTGAGCTTTCATTGTGAGCCAATTTCTCATCCTGCCAACTTCCAATATGTGTATTTAATGTTTACCAAAGTCTAAGGACTTCAGGACTTCACCCCCAACTCTGACCTGCTCTCTGAGCTAAGACGGATATTTCAAATTACTTTTTCATTCTCTCTTTGTGTATATATTCCGCAGGAAACTACGCTCATCTCCATGCCTACTACAGCAGTCTTATTTTTCTCAAATTAGTTACTTGCCTCAATTCCTGGAAATTCATGCTTGCTTCAATGATACTTAATCTGAGAGAGTGGGCAATTATTTTCAGCCTTGTATTAACCAACTAATTTCATAAGAATGAAGATTAGCATGAGACCACCCATTTCTTCAGGTGAAATCCTTGGCTTCTATCCACAGAATGTAGCCTGTGCTTGCCTGAAAACTACTACTTGCCCATCTTCAATTTTGCCCCTTTTTATTGAAATGGGCTCCAATATTATGGTTAAAGTTTGAAAATTTAAAGAATTTTTATAAATCTTTTAAAATTTATAGTTTACATACTATTTTTAAAATGAATAACAACTTCAATATATGGACAATATTCTAATAAAAGTAGTAAGTAAGAGTAGCAATGGCAGTTTATAGTAGTAGTACCCCTCACATCAAGTGAGCTTTCCTGACCTCACTTATTCAATACTGTTTTCTCTACTACTTACAGACTGCTAGTAACAATGAAAATAATGGGAATTAACTGAGATATATGTGTGACTTACCAAGAGACAAAGAGCGGAGACCTAGAAAATAGCTCATATAAAATTTGAAATCCACAGGTGTTATTTTTAAATAATAGTTTTAATATAAAATTTCACCACAGTTTCAGGAAAGTAGTCTTAACATATACTTACTCCAAACATTTAAATTTTTGAGAATAAAAATTGCTGATTCAAATAGATTAAACAAATGCATAATTTTTCTGGCAACATAAATCAGGGTCCAGGTGTTCAGGTGCCAGACTCACTAATTTGCTTGCTATAGGTTCCTCTGCCCATTTTATAATTGAAATGTTTGTTTATTTGTTTTAAGTTTTTATTTATTTATTTTTAGGTAAGGGGGAAGGAAAAGAGAAAGAGAAAGCAAGAAACATCAATGCATAGTTGCCTCTCGTATGCCCTACACCCACACCGGAGACCCAGCCAGCAACCCAGGCATGTGCCCTGACTGAAAATCGAACGAGTGACCCTTTGGTTCACAGACCAGCACTCAATCCACTGAGCCACACCAGTCAGGTCAAAATGTTTGTTTGTTTTTTTTAATGTTGAGTTATATGAGTTTTTTAAATATATTTTGAATATTAACCTTTATCATATATGTCATTTGCAAATAACTTCTCCTATTTAGTAGGTTGCCTTTTCATTTTGTTGGTGGTTTCTTTTGATGTGAAAAAATCTTTTAGTTTGATGTAGTTTCATTTGTATAATTTTACTTTTGTTGTCCTTGGCCTTGGAGATATATCCAAAAACTATTGTGAAGACCCGAGTCAAAGAGTTCTCTGTCTATGTTTTCTCCTAGGATTATTATAGTTTCAGGTATACATTTAAGTATTTAATCTACATTATGTTTACTTTTGTATATGGTGTAAGAAAGTGGTCCAGATTCATTTTTACATGTATTTGTCCCATTTCACCAACACCACTTATTGATGAGACTTTCTGTTTCCCATTGTATATTCTTGCTTCCTTTGTCATAGATTATTTGACCATATAAGCATGATTAGATCTGCGTTCAATACTCTGTTCCACAGATCTATGTTTTACTTTTTGTTCCAGTTCTATACTGTTTTGATTACACTAGCTTTGTAGTGTAATTTGAACTTGGATTAAAAAATGGGCAGAGGACCCAAATAGACATTTCTCCAAAGAAGATATACAAATGGCTCAACATCACTAAACATTAGGAAAATGCGAATGAAAAATACAGTGAACCCTGGCTGCTGTGGCTCAGTGGATTGAGTGCTGGTCTGTAAACCAAAAGGTCACCAGTTTGATTCCTAGTCAGGGCACATGCCTGGTTTGCGGACCAGGTCCCAGCAGTGGACATGCAAGAATCAACCATATATTAATGCTTCTCTCCCTTTCTTTCCCCTTCCTTCCCCTCTCTAAAAGTAAATAAATAAAATATTTAAAAAATAAAATAAAAACACAGTCAGATATCACTTCATACTTGTCTGTGTGACTATTACAAAAAAGACAACAAATAACAAGTGTTGGCAAGGATGTGGAGCAAAGAGAACATTCAACAAACAAAAAAGGAAGCAAGGCGATGCACACCAACATCAAAATTCAAGTTCAGTGAATCTCAAGAAGTTTAAAAACAACAACAAAAAAGACATCTAGAAACAGCATAGTCAAATCTTTCAGATTAAAGGTAAAGAGGTAAAATCTTGACTTGAAGAACAAGGAAAAGAAAAAGAAACTATAGCCATCAAGAGATTGAAGGAAATGACATTTTAAAAAAGATTTTAAAAAGGGGAGGTGGTTGGGGGTGGTGTGAAAAGGTGAAGGGATTAAAGAAAGAACAAAAAAGACAAACTCAGACACAGAAAAGGGTATGGGGATTACAAGAGAAAAAGATGGGTTGGGGTGGGTATAAGAGGGTAAGAGGGAGATAACTGGTGATGGAAGGAGACTTGACTTGGGGTGGTAAACACACAATACTATACACAGATGATGTATTATAGAATTGTATGAATATACTTGAAATCTACATAACTTTATTAACCAATGTCACCCCAATAAATTTAATTTAAAAATAATTTAAAAAAATAAATAATGCCCTGCCCAGTTGGCTAAGTTGGTTGAAGCATTTTACTCCACACAAAAAGTTGTGGGCTCCCTTTCTGGTCAGGGGAAATACCTAGGTTATTTCTTCATATCTCACTAATCATATTATACATTTTTGTTCATCATCTGAAAATATTATTTTCAGATATTTGCCTAGTTTTCTAGTTGTATAGAGAGAAACTAATTCTTATCCTTATTGCTACTATTTACTGTCTAAAACTTAGATTTGTGCTGCAATTAGTGTGAACATGCTTATTACCATATTGCTAATTTATGTCAAGTGAGTGTTAAAGTGTGTGTGCAGGTGAATTTTATACAAAGCAAAAGCACCTGAGCACTCTAAATGAGTCAGCATTCTTTGAAATGTATATTTCATTATTGAAATATATGCTCCTAAGTTATGTCTTTATAGACAGAGAGCAAGAATGTTTTTGTATGTATCCAGAAATGGTGCTTATAAAAAATTTAGCTTGAAGAGAAGACTGCTATTGTATATATAACAACAATTTAATACCTATAAAATTATTAGTTTTAATTGAAAAAAAGTTAAGTTGGCATTATCTTTTAAAAATGATAGAAGTTGGGGAAAATAATTATTTTAGACAAGGAATATAGAATACTTTTCATTCTTCAAATGGAACACCTCTTCTGTACTGGGAATTTTTATAGTAATAGTGTTTATTATGATGAGCTTTTGTTTGGTTTTCCATCAACTATGCAAGCAATTTTTTTAAGACTAAGAATATGAGACAACTAACTTAACAGTGAGAAAAAAGTGAACTTCAACTATTACTTTATGTAGGCTTGAATTCTGAGTCTACCAGGGAACCCTCAATTTGAGAAATTGATCTTTGATTTACCCAACTTACTGTAAACCCTTTAATTATGTTGAGGTTGTTAGTGATTTCTTTTAATTTATGAACCAACAGGAACCTCCTAGACAAAGTGAGCAGAACAATTAGAAGAATCTCCAGGAATTTAACTATGAGCTAGCTCCTTAAAAATTTTGATTATATCTTCGATAAGATTGTTGTGTTTGGCTGTTGTGTACAGTTGTGACTGAGGGACTATGTAAGCTTGTTTCTGATGACAGTATTACAATATACTCTGATATAGTAGTTCTTTGAAAACAAACAGGCATCATTCTTTACATGTATCATAAGAACTTCTGATATTTGCCTATTCTGTTATACTGTATTTTTTCAGTCTTATCACTCTTGAGGCTGTTGCACGAAGGCTTCATCTAAAATCCATTATCCAACATGTCTCTTCTTACTTCACTAAGCAAACAACATTGACATGAACAATAGGTCTAAATGAAACACCACAGGTCCTGTCATAGAGTAGTGTTCAAAAGGAAAGAATTAAAAGCATTAGTGTTAATTTTGCATAATTCTGATTCAGTGCTGCTTAGTGCTGTTTAATCAAAGGCATTTTTTTTTCTACAATGAAGTTTAGTGTGAAGAGCAAATGTCAATACTTTATATAACTGAAATTAGAATTATTGAAATAACATCTGAATAGCACAAAGAATTGCAAAACAAAATTAATTTCTTAACCATAAAAAATAGCAACTTGATCACTTGACACTAGAAAGCTGCATTAAAAGTTACTGCATGATTTACACACTGAATTATTAGATAACATCTCCAAGATAAATAGTGATTTTGAAATATTTCATCAAATATGAATATGGTTATATATCTGCCACTTTTAGATAATGGTTCAGTGTACCTGAATAAAGTAATAGTTATGGGTAGAATTGTGTCCCCCCAAATTCATAAACTGAACATAATGTATTTGAAGATAGTGCCTTTGAAGAGATAATTAAGGTAAAATAAAGTCTTTAGAGTAGGCCTTAATCTAATCCAACTGTGGCCTTAGAAGAAGAGATTAGGACATACAAACACCAAGGATGCATGTTCACAGAGGAAAGGTGATAGAGGGGAAACCAATAAGATAGCCATCTGAAAGAATAAGAGACGGGCCTCCGAAGAAACCAATTCTGCTAACACTTTGACCTTAGACTTACAACCTTTGGAACTGGTGGGAAAAAAATAGATGTCTGTTGTTTAAATCAGGCAATCTGTGGTATTATGTTATGGCTGTCCGAGCAAATATAAACAGTAACAATATATTTTAAAAAATACATTTAAAAAATTTGTAACTCACCGCTAAGAAAAACTTTTTGGTATGATTGTATGTGCAATACTCTTTCTGGTGTTCTTAGTTTTTGGCATGAATTGCATTTTTACTAGGATATGGCTTCTTAACATCATGTGAAAACAATCTATTTTTAAAATCATTTTTTACAGTGTTAGAAATAACCAAACCCATTTTAGTTGTGGCAATTATATTTTCAAGGATCAGATCAAATTTGAGTATATACAAATGCAATTATCATATGTAAAGTGCACATCTGTCACCTCTTTGTCATGGAGTAGATATTACACTTTGTTCAATTTTAACTTAATTTTTAGATAGTTAGCCCTCGCTGGTGTAGCTCAGTGGATTGAGCACCAGTCTGCAAACCAAAGGGTTGCCAGTTTGATTCCTAGTCAGGACACATGCCTGGGTTGCAGGCCAGGTCCCCGTTGGGTCCACATGACAGGCAACCACCCATTGATGTTTCTCTCCCACTCTTTTACCCTCCTTCTTCCACTCTGTAAAAATAAATAAATAAAACCTTTAAAAATAAATTTTTTTTTGGATAATTAATGTGTACAGCACTATGGACAGTTGACTGTGACTAGATGCCCTTATAAGTATTCTAATATGCTAAATGTGAACTTGTGAAATTTCTTAATCTCTCCTCTGTAACAAACATTCACCAATACAGAAATCTGGGAGAAAGTAAGAGGTCATTGCTATGATCAAAGTAATGGTGGAGATGGGAGTTCTCTCACTAACTTATTTTCTATCTTGCCCAGGCAAAGCAGATGTGGATGGAGGCTGGAAGTTGACAGCTGAAGATTAAAGGAAGAGGTTTTCTTAATATCTGAATCCGCACTCAGCATGGTAAATAATATGCTGTAAAGTTATGGAAAAGGTGATCATTATTTTTATTTGATACAGTTATTGCATTTTTCCACTTTTATTTCTGAATTCAGCTAAGAAACATTTTTATTAACGCGGATGAGCCTCTAGGACGTATTACGCACAATAGGCTGCGTATCAGTGGTGGCCCCAAACCAGAGCTTTGCGGAACAGCTTGTGGCACCACCTGACGTTGCTCTAATTAAGGGTGAAATGGGCCCAGCTCACAGTTTCATGGAGCCTAAATAATGTTGAGTGAATCCTCTTTATCAAAACTGTACCCATGGTATGAATTTAATTCATGGTATCCATGAATTAAAATTAGTGCTCTGTCACAAATATTTTTGGCAATCATGTTTTTTAATTAAAGTTCTTTCCATAGGCCTGACATAAGTATTCCCATTTCCCTTCTCCCTAATCTTTCTGAATAATTTTGCTTTAGGAGAGTTTTTTGTTTTGTTTTGTTTTTAAAGTGTAGAATTGGTTCCTACAGATGATGACATCACCAAGAGGCCTTGCTCTGTTTTCATCAGCTGAGTCTGCAAAGCTGCTACAAAGGAATACTTACTAAATGAGGTTTCCTTCTATCACAGTGGATATAAAATACTGTGTCATATTCAAAATACTTTTGAAATATTCAAAATAAAAATGTGTTTGAATTATTCAGTAAAATTTGTTTAAGAAAATCTTTAGATAAGCAAATTGATGGCATAAAATGTTAAATTACTCAGTAGTGGAGTCATTTGATAATTACTCTTCAACATTCCCAAGATTTCATCACATTCTTCTATGTATTAGCCTTCCTACACAAGAAAAAAGAACTAGGATACTGCAGTATGGTATTATATTTTAATTTTTCATTTACATTAGATAGAAATGTGATGTTATTCCAGAGTACAGAGTTGACTACTGTAGAACAAGTACAAGTAAATGTAAATGTTGGCCCTTCAACAATAAATGTTATTGCACTAATAAATACTAGTATGCAAAAGGTAAAAATGTCTGTAAATGCTAGATCTATACTCCCAATTCCCATAGTTTCATTAAGTTGATCCTATTTGGTCAGTCTATTTGTCTGAAAGAAAATAATAGTAAGTAGAGGTTATGGGTGAAACCTACTAATGTCCTGAGTATGAACTTAACTTATGCTATAGAAACAAATTAATTATCTACACTCATCAATCTTTGGATAAAAAAATTGGAATAGTGAAAAATTGTCACTATTATAACTATGGATTTATAAAATCAAATGAATTCTGAGTTGAGTACATATATACCCATATTTTGTCATGTATGATACATACTTTTTTGTCCAGATTTTTGAGGGGAAAAACAAGGATGCATATTCTACATAAGTATAATGATTACATACCATGGGTATAGTAATCTGTGTATAATGCACACAAAACATGGGTGCACAGTATGCATGGAAAAATATGGTATTCATTAATTTTTTCAGACTCTTATCAGCTTTAACTAGAAAATGGACTTCATCATACAGCACACACGCACACACACACACACACACACACACAAGATTTGTTTAAAGAAAGAGTAACACGAAAGTCCTCAACACAGTAAGGTAAAGTAACAATGAAAAAAATAGTTACACAGCCTTACCATACAGAATGAGCCAACTAAGAAATGCAAATACAGAAACACCTTATCTGGAAGAGCGGATCATCAGAGACTAAGCACCTGTCCTACTCATAAGGTGCCCCCTTCTCTATCTTACCCACTAAATTCAATAGTCGGCTTGGTTATTTCTGCAGCCTTTACATTTGTTATTTTTGAAAGTGTCCTATGCTAAATTTTAAAAACTAAATCCTCAGATAAATTATAGTCACATAAATTATATGGAATACATACTTACGAAAAAAGTTTCCATTGATACTACACAAACATTTCAAAGGTGCAAGATAATATAATAAGATCTAGTAAAAGTATTTATTTTATACAAATAACTACACATAATATTAGGAAAATATAATCTTTAGATTCTTGCTTTAATCTAATTTCTTAACATTTTAAAAATCTATAACAATTTCTTTCAATTATAAAAATGAAAGCCTCCAACACTGATTATTAGGGATTTTAACATTCATGATGTGGATATTTAGTGATAGAATTACCCTCCATTTCATTTTTCTTTGATGTTTAAGAAATTTAAACCAGCTTACATCATCTCAAGTGAAGAGGAGGATTTAACTTTCTTTAATAAATACAATTATCCAATTATCTATGAAAACAATGAATTTAGAAACTCACCAAGTATATATTCTCTTTTCTTGCTCCTCCCCCTTTTCCTTTCTCCTTCCCCTCAATCTCTTTTCTTCACTCTACATTGCTTGGCTCTCCTTTCTCCATGCTGAATCACCTCTGAGAGAGGCTTATCCATGTGTTGGTCCACAGTAGTTGCACCAGAAAATTAACAGCTTCTCCCTTTCCTTCAGAAAATACGCAGACTTAGCTGTGATGAAGACATGCATCCATACCTGAACCAGTCCTTTAGGTAAAATGAATCTGACTGATGAATTAACCAGGCCTAGAGTTTTCGCTAACTCCAGGAGCCAAGCATAGAATTTAGTCCATTCAGCTTAATGGCCAGAAATGGAGAAATCAGACATTTCCCATGGCATTTCTGAGTGAAATCCAGAATACTGGACAGCTAGACAAATAACATGTCTCCTACAAGGTCAGAAAAGTTGAAATAAAACAGAAAGGCATTTGGGAAACCATAAAAAGCATCAACAAAAGCATGATGATAAGAAAGTGTGTAAGTTTTAGGGAAAATTGAATATTTGAACAAAGAAGCAGTATATCCACACTAAAGAAGGACCGTTCTTGATCAATAAATTACCCATAAATTGGTTATTTATACTTAAAAATAGATTATTAAGATTATACTCTAGACTTGCATCTTGACCAGAAATATATTATAAAACTACAAATTAAGTATTATCAAAGTAATATTATTGAGAAATATTGAGAAATTTAAAGCAATTTCTCACTTATGCATGACAATAATGCAAAGTTATATAACAAATTAGATTGTACCACCCTGTTGAAAAAAATATAAAACATCATTGGAAACAGGATAGCTCAGAAGGTATCAAATGAGGGTATGAAAATTATAAAAATTAGTTCTATTATTTGAACTGACCTTAGTTACATAAAAATATCAGTTTCAATTTTCTATAATTATAATTATAAACTTTGTAGAATATAACCATAATGTTACAATTGACCATCTCAGTAAGATAAAAAAGAAAAAAATAGAGAATATTGTATTCTGATGGCTTCAAACAATAGACATTTTTAAACTAAATGTGTTTTCTTTATATATGGGCTAATATTAAATGAGAAGCAAAAAAATTAAAAGTAATGATTAATAGGTTCCTAAATTATTATGAATGCATTTCCTTCAAAACTGGTTTGTTATAAGAAATCGATTATGTCACTTTCAGTTAGAAAATGATTTTGCAGAACTTTCTTATGTATACAAATGTTACTACTCCATAGAATCTCTCACTAGGCAAAATATGTTAACATCCTAAATTCTAGATATTCCCCTTGAATATATGCAAAGAGTTAATTTATAAAGCTCAAAATAATAAGTTCTTATTTAAACCCAAGAAACAATATTTTTCTTCAACAAAAACAAAAATCAACTTATAGATACTACATTTGAAGAAACTTCATTGGAAAATCTTTTACTTTTACTTCCATTAGTACATTCATTCATTCACTCATTTCTCTCTTTCCTTCCTTCTCCTCACTCCCACTCTCCCACTCTCCTTTGTTCCTTTCTTTCTATTTTACCATCTTTCCATCATTTTTCCACCCTTACCAGCATTCTCATCCTTCCCCTCTCATATATTGAACTAGTATTATCCTCTTGAACATAGCATTTATGACCTTCTTCTAAATGGATAATTGTGTCACTGTTTGAGCCAAAAGCTCCAACTCTACCTCAAAATAATGCAAAAAAAAGTGTTTTCCTCTTCTAATAATAGCTCATGATTTACATCCTATCCTTTCCATCAAATAAAGACATACTATATTAATATTATTTATGATCTCTATACAGAGGCTGTATAAAATCAAGCTTCTAAATTAGGCTTTGTCATTATTTGTAAAGTGAATGAATGAGTAGAAGAATGAAAAAAATAGCAGCATATATACAAAATGTCAAATAGATTAACTTCCAAGGAGTTTAGTTAAATATGTAATTCAATGCACTTATTTCTATTTCTTCAGGAAACAGGGTCAAAATGAGACTAAAATAATGAAAACACAGACACTCATGCATGTAAACGAGAACAGGAGAAGAAACAGTAAGACATAACTGTCATAAATATACATTTTTGGAAGTGAAACATGGATATAAGGGTTATAGAAGTTGAATATTATGCCATAAAAAGGTGAATTTCTTGGTTAAAAGTCTTGGGATTGTTTGAGCACCTCTATAAAGAGATCATTAACATGCAGGTCTCCACTTAGGTTCTACAAAGAGGATGTTTCTTTATTAACCACTGTGTGAACTCAATCACACTAGGCACATCTGAGAAGATGAATGAAGATATACAGAAATGGATCAGTTACATAGCTACATGTGTATTAGTGGAAACCTCTGCTTCTTTCCCATTATAAGTCACTCCACATTTAGGCTGCAAAGAAATTGGGAAACTAAATTCTGAAATCATAGAAAAGATGTAGCCATTTTGTAACAAAGAAACTATAAAATCAATGTCATTAAATTAATATCTACATGCCCTTCCTTTATACGGTCCACCTTTAAAGCCGACAGCTCGGAGCATATTCCATTAGGACAGAGTATTCTTACCTAGAGGCACAAAAGAGTTTCAGAAATATAACCTACAAACACTGTGAGAATGTGAGGCACCTCAACCAATCAATAACAGTAAGCCTGAAAATTGACCAGACCCACCAAGTAAACCAAGATGTGAATGATAAAGTGAAAAGTAAATAGAATACAACACCAGAAGTTAATAGTGATATAGCAGGTAAATAACAGAACACAGGACAATGACAATAAATAAGAATTAAATATTATATAAAAGAATAACCAGAGAATTAAAAAAAAAAACCTTTCAGGAATGAAAGTGAAACAAAATATTCATCAATTATTCAAGTTCCAAAACTCTCAGAAAGAACAACTGAAAGCCAAAAATTCAAAACTGAGATGCAAAATAAAAATATACAACCAATATCAGAGCTAGAAATAAGACACAAGACAAGAAAATTAGAGAATCAATCTCCATGATACAATACCCAACTAAAAAAAACTGTAACATGAAAAAAAATGCAAGTGAGAAAATCATCAAAAAACTTATTCACAAAAACTTTCTAGAACTTAAATAACATTTTTTCCAGGATTGATAAACCCACTGACTATCTGACACCATTAAAAAGATATATCACCAATGGCAGATCTCAGAAATGTTAGATCCCAGAAACAAAATGGAAAATAAGATTGAAGAAGCAAAATAGTACTGAGGATCCCCAACTTCAATGTTGTTATTGGAAGGCAACGGAATAAAGTTTTCAGAAATCTCAGACCTTATTTTCAACTGAGATTCTATACCTATATAAAAGTAAATGTAGAATAAAGGTAATTTCAAATATCAACATATTAAAATATTATCTTATCATGTTAGGCCGAGTAGACGGTAAACCAAGGAAGGGAGGGGGAGGGATACATGACTCATCAATTAGCTCAGCAGTTCTGAGCCTGGTCCGAAAAGATTGCCAGGTGTTCTGCAAACCACAAGAAAAAACATGATAGAGCAGGAGAAGGGGAGCCTTTGGAATTCTGTATGTATTGTCTCCACTGTCTGGGAAAGAAAGCCTTTGAAACTGTGTGTTAATCCCATGGTCTGGAAAGGGAAGGAGGAAGGAGAACCTTAGCTGACTACAAGCATAAAGTAATCAGCTTTGCAACTAGAGATGTCAGAAGGAATCTGGGAGCAAGTCAAAGTCCCAGTGTTTTTTGTTTGTTTGTGTGTTTATTCTTTAATTCTAATAATAGTGAACTTGAAAGGAAACAATGAGTAAAACTTTCACGTTTTATAGTCCAAGGTTGTCTTCCTGGTTGGGGTGAGTGCAGACAAACCAGCGATTTAACCAGAAGATTCTGAAATGAAAGAGATGTAGAATGACTATATATATTCTTCACACATACTCAGTTACTAGAAACCTGCACGCATGCCCTGGGAAGACCCAAGAGGGGCTGGTGGAAAGGAAAGGCCCTGAAAGATGTGACGAGTGGCTGACCTTGAAGTGTGCTTCTCAACCTAACCACAGATCAATCAGCAGAGACAGAAAGGAAGCCTTGCAGACTTGAGTGCTGGAGTAGGGACTCTGCACAGTTGTTGACTAAATATTAAACCACAAAGAAGCAGGAATGACTGCTTGGCAATCAGGCTAAAATCTAAAGAACACTATAAAAGCAAGCAGAAACGTCAGTGAATATTTACAGAGGGTCTAGGAGTCCAGAATGAAAGACAATGTGTGATCCATACGCAGTGATGAAAAGGAACTCTCAGAGGGCCTCTAGATGCTGGCTTTATCAAAGATGTTAGTTTTATGCAAATGTCTATTATAAATATGTTCACAAAAATAAAAAAATATGTTTAAAGCAAAACTAATACTATAAATGGATTTTAACTAGCTCAACAAATGAAATGACTTAAAATATAAATGCATTTGTAATGTTAAAGTGATAATGATAAGATGAAAAGACAATAAATATGTTTTATATGAATTGGTTATATTTTTATGTCATTTTTATGCTAGATTCTGTGAGAATTTTGTTTTTATAATGTTTAAACTCTTCCTTCCTGAGTTTTAAAAATGGCTTATAAATTTCATTAAAAATATCTGGCATTAGATTTAGGTCAAGGTATTTTTGATGATCACATTCTCATTATTTTTAATACTAATTATATTTATTAAAACAAAATTTTGGGGCTATTTTACAAAAAATTACATTCAGAGAACTTAATAAGAAATATTATGTAGATTAGGACAGACACATGCCATTAAATAAAAGACTAAAAAGTAGAGCAACCACTGTGGACTTGAAATTTGAATGAATAATTTACCAGCTGTTATTATTACAGATCAAATATGTGTATTTCAGTGGAAACACATGGGATTTCTAATTGTTCACAGTCAAATTCCATTTGATTTCCTTAATCCATTTTTTTCTTTGATCTCCCATAATCTGCAGTACTGTATTAATGGCTTTTATTAATGGCACTTTTTTCTACTGAAGGGAATTAATATCTGAACATCTGAGCTTTGCATATAAATGTAGAAAATTGTCACAACTCTGAGTGAAAGCCCTTTCTTTTGCATTGGTGCTAACCTTAAAAATAAGGTAACAGCAGTTAAAAATTCATGATTTTCTTTTAATAAAGTAATATTTTGCAAGGGCACATCTGCTTGAAATGTCTTTCATCAGTACTATATATTAATGATACCATATAGCCATTCTATAGATTGTGGTTTCTGAAAGTAACGTTCTTGGACAGTTCCCAGATATTTGGATACTATCTGAATTTATGAAAATAAAAAAGTATCAATAATATTGTTTATTTTCAAGAAAGAGAAGACTGTTTCTTAGAGGAGTTTATGAACCTAAATTAACATCAAAATCTAAATAACTATTAGAGGGTGTGCATGTGTGTGTTTGTATGTAATCAAAATAATGAATTTAAATATAATGAGAAGTCTTAGAAAAAGTAATTTATATGACAATATTTACCTCCATCTTCATCAGTCAAGGAACTATAATAGGAGCAGAGCATTTTAACTAGATATAAGATTGGAATTGCTGGGCTATATGCTACCAAACGCCTCATTTCAGTACATCTAACAGAATGCTGACGGCGTGGGCAAATTCACTTCATTGAGTGGGACTTTGGATACACAGACATGGAAATATTTCCTTTCTGAGGGTGACAAAATTAGAAATTATGAGAGTATGATTTAGGATTGAACACAATTCTTTACTGTTCATTTATTTTCTTAAGATATCCTAGACTTCATTAAGTTCACTGATGCAATGTAATGTATGTTTCACAAAAATGTGTAAATTTCATACTGGGCCAGAAAAACAGAGATGAAATGCACTAATACATTCAGAAACTCAATACATATATGTATACATACATTCAAAATATTTAAACTTCAGGACTCTGTATATAATGGTGAATTACTTTTAAATTGATTGAACATAAGAAAAATGCTACTAGTCCACCAAAAATCTGTACATGATACCTTTTTTAGACATAACAATTCTGCTGCAGGAATGAATACATGTTCTATGTATTTTAACTTCTGCTGCTCCCAGACTTCTAGTGTGATAAAGGCACATATCTAGTTAATGAGAAACTATGAGGATTTTATTTAAGAGACGGGTTTAGTCTAGATACAAGGTAAATTTCTTCAATATAAGGTAGTCTCAGTAGGGCTTGGTTTCAGAGTGTGAGCTTATTGCAGGCTAGAAAACAGTGCTTTACTGAAAGTGACCGGATGAGCAGTGCTCAGGAGAGCAGGTACGTCAGAAATAAGCTGTGCAAACAGGCGCTTTTACGTGCTGACCAGCTAAGATATATTTTGTCAAATAAAGGAGACATTGAAAAACCTTATACAGACTGTGGATTGTGCTGCAGAGCAGACCTGAGCAGTAGCCCCTGTTTTACAGCTTTTGTGAGTTAGTTTCATATTTCTAAAAGTGGATTAAGTTATAGCCCCTGGGGATTCAATGAGTTGGTGTGTGTAAAGCCATGGTTACAGGCACATGAAAAGTTAGCAGTCATGAGTGAGTTCAAAAATCTGTTTTTAAGGATCCAGTTCTTCAGTTTTGCTGACAAGAATGTATTTTTTCCTAGTCCAATCAAAAGCCTTTAGTGTAATTCTAAGAAAATACCTTACAATTGCTTTGGATGATCAGCCGGGATGTTTGTGTCTCTGCTGGGTGGACAGGTACTCAAAATAGTGAATTCTTTGCAGAGTATGAAAGAGTCATCCAGGAAGGGTTTTATAGTTTGGAAAACATTGCATTTCAACAAAAGAATATTCATGTGTAAAAATTGATTTGTATCTGCAAGAAGATTGGATTAAATTCCTTTGGCATTTTCCAATATGATTTAAATATATTTTATCAGAACTATATTATGTAGTCTTTATAGCAATAAAGCCATAAAGACAATTATTTCAAAAGGTATATGACATTGTAAAAAGTATGTGCCCCTTCACTCCCCCATCTGAAAAATAATAAATTATTTTTAAGAAATTTTTATATATTTTCTTTGAATAATATAATGATCTCATCACTTAGAGAGGGCTAGACAAAGAAATTTACTTAGAGGATTAATGTGATCCCACATTTTAAATCCACACTTTGAATATAATACTGGAACAATCATATGAAAAACAAATATAAAAATTCACAAATAATTATTTACTATTCAAACATAAATAATTTCTCAATTTTTGTTTTCTTTAACAAGTGGACACTTTTAGCCAGGAGTATCAAGGAATCTGATATATAGTGCAGACATTGATGTGACTTAAAAACATTATCTGAAAGGATTATCTGAAAGATTGTGTATCCATGTGTTGCTAAAAGAAGAATGACGTACGGACATATTCAATCTTCTCAGCAAAGCCGGAAGTAGCTGTGGCATCATCCAGGAAAGAACTGTGGAAAAGCCTCTTGTCTAACGATGTGGGCCCTATGACACACACAGTAGTCCCACGTGGTTTTTGAGAATCTCGCATCACCAAACACTGACCACTTAGATGAAAGGGGAAAGAAGCATGAATTGAGAGAAGAGTATTAGAACTCCAAAACTGTCCAGGCAGGACACAACTGATAGAACTACTCAGTTTTAAACCTGTGCTATCTTTTAAGAAAGGAGGAAAACAGTAAGTCTTGAGGGACACTCTTGGTTGCAGAAAGACAGGCCACACATGCAAAGCAGTGGCTGGTATATCCAGGGAGCCAAGGGCAACACAAAAGGAGAGAGTTGATCACTGAGTCATAGCTTGTTATTCTCAGGGCTTGAAACCTACTGGAATTTGTGCTACTTGATTTACTACATGCTTGGGACCCATGGCCACTTTAGCGCTCCTACTTTTACTCTTTTGGAATGAAAACGTGTAGGACCTTCATGCTACAGCTGTTTGTCACACCATTGTGCTCTGAAACCAGGTAACCTGGGGTTTTTTTTAGTATCAAGAGACCCACAGATGAGGAAGAATTTTGCCCTAGGATGCATCCTATTGTCAAATATAATTTTTTAATCAGACACTAATTAAAATGGTAAAGATGAGATATTGATCAGTAGTAATTATTATAATAGGAAAAGAGTCTAGCATGAACGGAATTCAACTTTAATTTGTGCAGAAGTAAATTGGCATTTTAAAGGAAGATTCAGGAGTTAAAGAGAGGGACAAGTAAAGGCTAAAATAGAGTCAGGGAAGTGAACTACTACAGTGGGTTAATCAGTGTAAATGTGAATAGGCCATTGTGTATCTTTTAGAAACTGTTAGTGTTGATTTAAGTCTTCATAGACCAAGCTTGAGGTCTCCTTGAGAAAAGATCTCAAAAGATTTTGGTTAGAGTTTGGCCTAAAAGAGAATCTTTGTCAATAGCCAGAGTCTCATCCATATTTAATTCATAAGACTTAGATAATGAGATTGTGTTTTGGGGGCTGATAATATTTAGATGAGATTTTTGACTTAAAGTTAATGTGGTAATGGGTTGATACTTATAGGGATCTTGGGATGGGGTGAGTAACTTTCACATGTATAGCAGATAGGAATGCTTGGGGGCCAGAAGGCAGACTGCAATGGCCTTAATGATGACATCAAAAATATATAGCCTTGGCTGGTGTGGTTCAGTGGATTGAGTTCTGGCCTACAAACCAAAGGGTCACCAGTATGACTCTCAGTCAGGGCATGTGCCTGGGTTGCAGGCCAGGTCCCCAGTAGGGGCCGTACGAGAGGCAGCCACACATTGATGTTTCTCTCCCTCCATCTTTTTAAAAAAATAAATAAATAAAATCTTAAAATATGTATATATATAATACCTAAAAACTGCGAATCTTATTTTATATGGTAAAAATGAATATTATTTTATACTAAAATTGCATTATTTTTTAGTTTTGTTGTGACTGAGGTAAGGATTTTGAAAACAGGCACTTATTCTGGATTATCTATGAGTCATAAGTCCAGTGAAAAGTCTTTATAAAATTGAGGCAATGTAAGATTTGATAGAATCACAAAGGAGAAGATTTATACACTCACAGAGGAAGAAGCCATGCAAATACAAAGAAAGGGATTTGAGTGATAGCATTAATAGCTCAAGGAATAGCAAGGAATGCTAAGGAATGCCAACAGCCACCAGAAGCTGGATCAAGCAGGGAGGGGATGGATACTTCCTTAGAGCCGCTGGAGTGAGGACAGCAGTGATAGCATCTTCATTACAAACTTCCGGCTCATACACTAAGAGAAATGTATGTTGTTGAAAGCCAACCATTCATTCAGTGGTAATTTGAGACAGCAGCCTCAGGAACTTTTATAAATTCTCTTACTGGCACAAAATATGACTATGCTAAACTTTTTCACTATTTACCCTTAAAAATGTTTGCTAATAATGGTCTTGTTATCTATAAATAGCTGTATAGTTTCTAATAAACAATGAAACACACACATGTGAATGTACAACATTTCAAATTATAACACAAAACTGAAATGATATCAGTTTTGGAAAATCTAAAAATATTTGTTATAAAAAATCTGTATTTTGTTTAGCCACGAATAAAAAATGCTGTAACCCAAATGTTCCTGTTTAAGATCATTTTTGAGGCCCTGGCTGGTGTGTCTCAGTGGATTGAGCACTGGCCAGCAAACCAAAAGGCTGCTGGTTCAATTGCCAATCAGGGCACATGCTTGGGTTGCAGGCCAGGTCCCCAATATGGGTTGTGCTAGAAGCAACCACACATCAATGTTCCGCTCCCTCTCTTTCTCCCTCCCTTCCCCTCTCTCTAAAAGTACTAAATAAAATCTTTAAAAAATAAGTTCATTTTTCAAAATTTTTCTATTTTCCTAAATATAGTAGATAAATTTTATTTCAAAAGAAAACATACATATTAATTTTTCTTAAGATCAAGTATTTCATTAAATTACAAAAGATTTTTATTTTATATAGTTATATTAACACATGAGGAAATAAAGATTGTCTTATATTAAAATGAAAAAGAAAATACTCTTTATATGTAACCCATAGGGGGAGAGAAATTCAAAGCCACTGCATATTCATTAAAGAGTTTCTTACCTTTTCTAATTTTTCCATCATCTAGGACATGATGTTTTTTCTCTATCTTAGAGGTTATCACTTTTGAAATTAACTTAATACAGCTGAGTATAGTTGAATGTAGTTACCCAGAACAGTACTATCAGTCTCCTTGTTCTAATGGAATGAAAAAAGAAAAACAAAAACAAAACAAAACAAAACCCTCTATCCTACTACACCAGAATGCCTATGCTTCTCACACTCAGATGGAACAATCACCGGGAAACACCTAACTCTGAGCCATAAATCACTCAGTGACAATCTTGTTGAAATAGAAAAGAATACAAACTAAGTTCTCAGGCCACAATACAAACTAGAAATAGATAAAAAAAAAAAAAAGATACATTAAAAATCCCCAAATGTTTGGAAAATAGGCCATATAATTTTAAAAAACATGAGATGAAGTTTTGCAAATTGAACTAAGTGAAAATGAAATACAATGTATCAAGATTGCGGGATGTGGTAAAGACAGTGCTTCAATGAAAATTTCATCATTTAATGCATATAGTGGAAAGAAATAGTTATCAAAAATTAACATTTCAACTTTGAAGTTCAGGACACTGGAGAGGGATGAGTAATTTAATCTAAAACACATAAAAGAAGAAATCTAAAAATTAATGAAATTGAAAATAAAATATCATTAAGAAAATTAAGTAAACTAAAATCTTGTACTTTGATTAGCAAAAAAAAAAAAAGGTAATTTCTAGCCAGAATGGCTAGAGAAAAAAAGTAAAGTTATGTTATCAATATCATAAATAAAAGAAGAAAACTATGAATGATTCTAACCCTCAATTTTGATAATTGAGATGAAATGATCCAGCTCCCTGATATATAGAAGCTATCAAAATTTATATGAGAAGAAATTGATAATCACAATAGACCCATGTCTATTAAGTAAATTGAATCAGTAATTAATAGTCTTTCAAATAAGGATGCACCACATCCAGAGATTTTCAATTATGAATACCGACAAATGTTTAAGCACAAAAAAGCTACCCACTATCCACACACTATTTCAGAAAAAAGAAGCAAGGAAAATATTTCTTAGATCAATGTATGAGACTAGTATCTCCTATATTCCAAAACCATACAAAGGTATTACAAGAAAAGAAAACAATAGACTAATGACTTTCATGTATATAGGTGCAAAAGTTCTTTAAAAATTGTAGTAAGATAAATTCATAAATGTATAAGAAAAACTACATACCATGACCAGGAGCTCAAGACTGGTACTATATTTGAAACTCAATATTATTTACTACACCAACAGGTTAAAATAGAAAAATTGTATGATCATATATTAATGACATAAAGCACAAACTGACACACTCTGAAACCCATTGTTGAGTGTCATTCTTATCACTGCAGAGGGACTTTCTTTAAAATGACAAATGCCTACGAAAGACATATAACTGACACCACACTTAATTTTGAGAAGCAGCACACTTCTTCCTTAAGATTGTAGACAAGTATCCACTCAACAAACATAAGACTGAGCTAGTGCCATAGGATAAACAATGAAATACAAAAACTATGTAAATAAATAACAAAAAATGACATGATTGTTTACCTAGTAAATACCCCAAAATGACAAAAAATTACAAAACATCTATAATTAACATATGAGTAAAGTCCCAAGATGCAAAGTTAACATGCAAATGTCAATTGTTTTCTTATATGCAAATAATGAAAAATTAGAAATTGAAATTAAAAACACAATGTAATTTATAATAATAGCATGATATGAAACAATGTGGTATTAATTTAACAATACGTGCTCCTACTATATGTGTAGAAAACTACAAATATCTGATAAAATTAATCAAATGCAAATAAAAAAAAGATATTCTGTTCATAAATGGGAAGTCCCAATATTTTTCAGATGGCAATTTTTACCAGGTTAATCTATAGGTGTAGTGAAATCTTGATCAAAATACCAGCAAGAAATATTGTAAACTTAAAAAGAAAATAACTCGCAGGAGGGAAGGAATAAAAGCAAAATAGAACAAAAAAAATAAAAGAAAAGAACTCTGAAGTTCACACAAAAGGCAAAAGACACAGAAGAGTCAATCCATGTTGGGAACCGCCCTGCCTGATTTCAGGAGCTGTAATCCACCCTGACTAAGGCTGAGTGAGTGACCTTCAGACCATAAGCCACTAAGGAGACAAAGCTTATCTCCCTGGCAGGAGCACCACTTCTGCTCCTTCTGCTTCATCCATAACTGGACCCAAAGGCTTGGTCCATTAACCAATGACAGGTAAGATTCCCCAAGGAGCAACCACCTAAGGCAGGCATGATCATGTGGAGGCCCCAAAAAGGACCTGGGGAGCTACAGCAAAAGGGAGTAATGAACCCTTGCCCCTTGGCTATCCTGACATAGCCTGAGTCCTCATTCTGTCTCCAAGAAGTCTCCTAATCTCTTGGTTGCCTTGGTTACCCTGCCTGATTTACGCCTGAGACAATGCCTTAAGCCTGAAACAATGCTGGTGGTGGGTGCAGCCCTGTGCTGGAAAGGGTGGATTCCCTGGGGTGATCAGGCCTGAGAAAGAATACATAAAATCCTGTGAAACCTGCTTTGCTAAGAATGCTTTCAATTAAATAAGGGTCCCAGCAGGAAATGAGTTTTGTTCCCCAAACTTTTGTGGCCCTTTAGCTAACAGATCCTGACTCAGAATAGGCCCTCCTAGTTCTTTGTATGCTATCTAGTGTTTGATCCTTACTGCCTGACAATGATTAATGAACTTTACCTGTATTTGGTGCAAATTGAACCCAATAAAAGCCTGTCATGGCAAGGGCATGAGGCCCTCTCCCCTTGAGAAAGTAGCCATGCTGTCCCTCTTCCTCCACAGGACTCAATAGTCCATGTGAGTTTGTCTCGTGTCTCATCCGCAACAGCAGACCCCACGAGCCAGGGTCTGCATCAGATACAATACTGAAGGACAAAAGTTGAAGGACTAACAATTATTTCAACTTTAGTTGATAGAAAATTACCAATTTTGGCTCATTAATTGTGACAAATATACCATAATAGCATGAGATGCTAATAAATGGGGAAACTGGGTTTGGGCTATAGGAGAACTCTGTACTACCTTTTAAGTTTTTCCATAAATCTAAAATTGTTCTAAACAATAAAGCTTATTAAAAAACAAAGCTATAGAGACAAAGTAAATCAGTGCTTTTCTGGGAGGTTAGATACAAGAACAGACAGTTACTAATAATGTCCTTGAGAGATAATTTTGGAATGCTGAAATTATTCTAAAATTGGATTGTTGTAATAGTTGCTTAACTCATTAATTTTACTAAAACTGAATGAATCATATACTTAAAAATTGGTCAATTTTATTTCATCTCAATTACATATATTGACAATCTCTTAAAAATTATGAGAAAAATGAGTAGTAAAAATATTGACATTAAAGTGAAAGCATTAAGAGTATATGCACAGAGGTAAATATTTCAGCAAGAGACAAAACAGACAGGTAGAGAAGAAAAAAATTGAGTAAAAGTATAAAATGAAGAATATTGCATTTTGAAGCAGAGAAAGGGAAACATCAACTTTGTGTGCTAACAGTAGCTATCTTTTATATCATTACTACTATAATTATTATTATTTTAATTTCACTGAGAAGACAATGGCAATCTAACAAAGCCTAGCCACTAAGTATAGGGATTTTTTTTTTGGGGGGGGGCAGGAATTTAAAAATACCTCTGAATTAACTAAATGCTAAAGAAAATTTCACTTGTTCCAATGCAAGACACATGTGTTCTATTAAATTCTCTCTTTCTGTGAATTGTGAATTTCTCAGAAAATCTCATATACTTCTTACTCAGGTTTATTTGGGGGAAGACCATTGTAGACCTGCTCCTTACTTTTTCAATGCAAGTGTATTGCACATTTAGAGAATTCCGCGTTCGGTCATGTGTACCCAAATCCATACTTCAAAGGGGGTGAAAAATGGGTTTTGGATTTACTTATCTCATTGACCTTACTGACTCATGACCATGCAGACATGTGGGTAGCAGGACAATTGCCACATGAGGCCCTTGGAAGCATGAGGCCAAGATGAGGTCACGATTATTTGAGGTGAAGAAAAATATGACCCTTTGCTATTCTAGATTCTTAGCCTCAGAACCCAGAACCAACATTAGGGGCTTTTTCTTACCATATTTTGAATTAATCCATGACCATTTTGCTTAGGAAGACATATTAGAACAAGTTTCACATCATTCACTAGTTTTGTTAGATTTCTGCTTTTGTATTATATTCTTTTTTTTTTTTTTTTTTTTTTTTTTTTTTTTTTTTTTTTTTTTTTTTTTTTTTTTTTTTTTTTTTTTTTTTTTTGTCTATTAGAAGAGGGGAGAAGAAAAAACATTCCAGATGAATAACATTAGAAAAGAAATTCAGAAATTGTCAGTGTATGTCTGGATAAAATAAAACAAAATTTGACTAAGGCAACATGAGCACGTGAGTAAGGTAGACAGTTTTCTTTGCAAGCCTCATTGGAGCAACACTCTAATATCAGTGTCATGCAGGGTGGTTTTCAATGAGGAAGCATTAATAAGACACGTGACTTCATAACCTACTGAGAAACAGAGATGTCAACCTATGGAGGCCAAAATATCATTTTCTTTCTGATACAGGCTAAATGGGGGGACCTAATTCATATATGTGGGCACGTGTTCTCCGAATCCTAAAACCCTGACTTGAAAAAGACTTAAGTACAGAGAGAGATTTCTGGCATGGAGAAACAGAGGAAAATGTAGATTTTAGGTGGCAACATTTTTCCCAAGAGAAAGAGAAGGGAAATCTAGTTTATATATTACCAGATTCTTCTTATATCTCATCCTTTCAGGTTATTCACTCTAGTTTCCCAAGGAGGGAGTTAAATGGAGGGGCAAAAGGAAGACGTTTACATTATTGGAGCTCTCTCCACGTGGAAGGAAATATTAGAATCGGGTAGTACAGTCACCTCATGTAATAAATATGGAAAGAGCTAGTTTTTAGAGATACAATGACAACAATAAAAAAACGCTTTACTGTTCCTAGATGAAATGAACCATGTTTGGAAGAAGGATGTAGGCCTGGGCAGAATGTGTTTTCTGTACTTGGGCGAAAGGAATGGGGAAAGATGTAAGTAGATAATAATGTTAACAGAGAGAAAGAAACAACTCAATTAAATGGAGAAAAAACAAACTGCATAGAAAAAAATAGTTGTGCCAAATATAAACTTATTTTACTTTATAACTTTTCACATACCTTTCAATCACAACAATTTTGGTGCTGTAGATGGAATGATACATTTTACAGAACCAATTTTATGTCATTGTTTAGAATCTTAACTAGGTCACCGTTTGTTATCTAGGAGAGCTCACTTCAAATCCCTTTGAAGCTTCTTCCTCAAGGTTTTGACTAGGTGTACATCTGACAAGTAGTTGCTTGCTCATTACTATTCCATAGGTTTGACTCTCTTCTTCTTGTAGGCTGGTTTTCATGCTACTAGATCTTTCTCCATCAAATATTTATTAGAGTTTGCACTGTGTACAGGGCAAGGTACTATGAAGTGAAAAAGTAGTTAAGGAGTCAAAGAGATGTGTTCCCAAAGCCCATCAGGTTAGCAGTTTGAAGTAGTCACAGGGCACATGGCACAGAGAAAAAACAAAACAACTACCCACGCAATTGGGGGGTTTAAACAAGCCATGCAAATTATAACATGTTTTCTTCTCAACTCTTCTGAATAGTCATCATTTTTCCTTTCCTTTTGTTTTTTTGGTAATTTATAGGATTTGCAATAAATGTAAAATTACAATAATTGAGTTATTTTCCAATTTAATCTGATCCATTCTCAGTCCAAGGGACAAAATGACTTTGGCCAGTATTGTTTTGTTGTTTTTAAAGAAAGTAAGAGATTTGGTAGTGAAAAAAATAAGACTTTTCTCTCTTATTCTCTGAAAACAGATTCACAGATTTCTAAATCAAACAGGAAGAATCAAAAGTTATAGTGGAAGGAAAAAGAATTTGATAATGTTTTATATACAATCTGTTTTATAAAATACATATTAACTACAATTCAAGTTAGTTTAACTATTACATACTATGTTTTTTCCTGATTATTGGTTAATGAAATTAAATTTGAAAAATATACCATGTATTTGGTAGAAACAGTTTAATAAATTATATGTTTAATAACTGAAGTATGTATTTATAACCACTGTGCTTAAAACTATGTTTACAATGGGTATAATTCACAAAAATATATACTTGAAAGTATTATCTCTTTGCATTTTAGTGTGGGAGGAAAAGAAGTGTATGCAAGGCAAGCAGATGAAGAATTGAGAATAACATGGTATCTATCATCTCAGCATTGAAATTGCTTAAACCAGCCTGTCTCTTGAATTGGCGAGTCTTTTACACCTTCATAATCTACCCCTTTGACAGCTGTACGCTTGATCAAAAACTTATTTATTTTACAAGAGACAAATAGAGCAAGAATCAACACACAGAGCAAATGCTCAGTTTTCTACCAAAGAGAGGTTGTGAAGTGATGCAATACAAAAATTTTATGAAATGCTTACAGAGTACTCAGGACAGTAAGATGAGATTAGGGAATTGGACATTTCTCAAAATAAGGAATTCAAAAATTTAAAAATATCCACTAAATATGAATTGGACAGGCTTCAGCTGCAAGCATGATTGCTTTACAACATCTTTGGAAAATAGAGAAGGAATCTTATTGAGAAAGAGGTAGGAAGAGGATAGAGTTCAAAGAAATTTTTATTTTTTTAAAGATTTTAGTTATTTATTTTTAGGCAGAGGGGCAGGAAGGGAGAGAGAGTGAGAAACATCAATGTGTGTAGCTGCCTCTCATGTGCCCCGCTACGAAGAACCTGGCCCGCAACCCAGACATGTGCCCTGACTGGAAATGAAACAAGTGA
Source organism: Anoura caudifer (assembly GCA_004027475.1). Taxonomy (NCBI): domain Eukaryota; kingdom Metazoa; phylum Chordata; class Mammalia; order Chiroptera; family Phyllostomidae; genus Anoura; species Anoura caudifer. The sequence goes on from PVKU01002262.1 coordinate 221,710, forward strand.
GCCTTTGCTTCATAGTCCAGGGCTCAATCCACTGAGCCACACCAGCCAGGGCCAAATTTTTGACTTGGAAAAAAATAACTGGGCATATCATACATGGAGCTTCTTAATTTTAGAAACATTTAATACAAATGTAAATATGGATGTGACAAGTCAGTTAAAAATTAGTCAAACTCAAGGCTGAGAACAGTTGGGTTCAGGCATGAGAACCTACAAGTATGAAATAGGAACATTTATGTCTCTATCATTATGGACCTTTTCATCAACAACTGGAAAATCATAGAATATATAATTGAGTACTATTAATTATGTACTTTTATAGAGCAGACAAAACTTTGCCTCTCTATTCTTAAGGTTTTTTGCTAAATTTAAGATTAAATTGGCATAAAACAGATTAACAGGAGAAAAGCATACACATTTATTTAGTTCAAGTTTTGCATGACACTGGCAAAACATATCACATATTATGTATATCACATACTATGTATATCACATACTATATTTATCATACAACATGAATATTACATAATAAGCAATGAAGACTTAAATAAGTGACAATACCTAAATGTTTTCATATTAGGTTGAACAAAGAAAAGCAATTGTGGACAAGTAACTAAACTATAGGATGCTAAAGGAATCTAAGGATTATTTTAATATGATTTCTGATCAAGATAGAGGCACAGGTAGACATGCTTTGCCTCCCACGCAACCACAAAAAGGAATTACATCTAAATATCAAAACAAATAGCACTCACCCAGCACTGTCAGAAAATTGAACTGTGTGGAAGTCTGACAACAAAGGATTCAAAGAAGCCACATTCATTTAAACAGGTAACAGGGGCAGAGACACAGAGAAGGGGCAGAGAAGAAGTGGCATGGCGGAATGGGCACAGATGGTCCCACATTCATGTGTGGTGGATAAAAATTGGGAGAATTACCTTTGGAGCAAGCAATCCCAGGCCCAGGCCCGACCACACAGGCCAGGGTTCCAGTGATTATGACTCCCCATAACCTCTAGCTGTAAAAACCAGTGGGGGTTGAGGCAGTGGAAGAAACTGCCAGATTTTCAGAAAACTTTGCTTAAAGGGCCTGCACAGTCTTAAAAGGTATGTAAACCCACCCATTCTGGGATTTAACATCAGGACAACAGCTGGAAGAATGCCAGTCACATACAGGGAGTGGACTGGAAATTGTTCAAGAGTGGGACAAAGCTTCAGAAGCCAGGTGGTAGCACTGTCCCCTCTCCCAACCCTCCCCCTGCACAGAGCCACAAAGTGGTGAAGTGGGTTGCCCCCTCACTGGGGATTATCTGGGGCTCTGCACCTCACAGTTTATAGGGACCTTTTACAGAGAGTCAAAGCAACTTTACCTAATATACACTGGAAAGCTGCCAAATTGAGGAGACAAAGAAATATGGCCCAAATGAAAGGACAGAACAAAACCCCAGAAAAAGAAATAAACAAAATGGAGATAGCCAACCTATCAGATGCAGACTTCAAAACACTGGTGATTGGGATGCTCAAAGATCTCACTGAGTAAGGCAACTACAGAAAAGAAGAAATTAAGTTTACACTAAGTAAAATAGAGAAAAATCTATTTCTCTATTTCAGGGAACCAACAGTGAAGGGAAGTAAGCCAGGATTCAAATCAATGATTTGGAACATAAGGAAGAAATAAGCATTTAACCAGAACAGTGAGAAGAAACAAGAATTTGAAAAAAAAAAAAAATGAGAACAGTGTACAGAGACTCTGGGATATCTCCAAACCTGCCAACATCCAAATCATAAGGATACCAGGAGAAGAGGAAGAGCAAGAAAATGAAAACTTAATTGAAAAAATAATGAAAGAAAACTTCCTTAATTTGGTGAAGGAAATAGACATACAAGTCCAGGAAGCACAAGAGTCCCAAAGAAGTGGACCCAAAATGGACCTCACCAAGACACATCATAATTAAAGTGCCAAAGGTTAAAGATAAAGAGAGAATCTTAAAAGCAGCAAGAGAAAAACAGGGAGTTACCTACAAAGGAGCACCCATAAAACTATCAGCTGATTTCTCAAAAGAAACTTTGCAGGCAAGAAGGGACTGGCAAGAAAGTATTCAAAGTGATGAACAGCAAGAACCTACAACCAAAATTACTGTGTCCAGCAAAGCTCTCATTTAGAGTGGAAGGACAGATAAAGTGCTTCCCAGACAAGGTAAAGCTAAAGGAGTTTATCACTAAGCCTTTATTACATGATATTAAAGGGATTTAAGAAAAAGATCAAAGCTATGAACATTAAAAGGGCAAAAATTTCACAACCATCAACAACTGATTCTACAACAAGCAAACAAACAAACAAACAGACTAAGCAAACAACCAGAAACAGAACAGAATCATAGGTGTACAGATCATATGGAGGGTTATCAGCTGGGTTGGGGAAGGGGAAAATGGAGGAATTGGTACAGTGATTAAGAAGCATAATTGCAAGGAACAAAATAGACAGGGGGAGGTTAAAATTAATATAGGAAATGGAGAAGGCAAAGAACTTACATACATAACCCATGGACATAATTAGCGGGGGATTGCTGGAGGGAAGGGGGTTACCAGGTGGAGGGGAGCAGAAGGGGAAAAAGTGGGATAACTTTAATAGCATAATCAATAAAATATACTAAAATAATTATGTTAATATTATTTTTAATATTACTAAGATGATAATATTTTAATTTTAAAACTATTTTATTTTAATTTGTAGGTATGTTTGGATAGAATTCTCTTGGTCTCAGTTTTCCTTCACTGATGATAAGCCTGTTCCTGTCCTTCTGGTGTAGGGATGACATCTTCTACATGAGATTTTATTTCCCAATGTCAAAAAGGAAAGAGGGGGAATGACAGCACTCTTCTTTTTTTTATTGCTGACACCATTACACACGTCCACCGCCACCCCTCATTTGTCCACGTCCACACAGCCCCTGCCCTCCTGCTTTGGCCTTCACCCCAGTGTATGTATGTCTTTTGAACTGCTTTACCTCAAAACATTTTTTATTTTGAAGAGGCATATTTTGAGGTGACAATCTTATTTCCTTCACTTGAGAATATGTGTGTTATGGAATTACTGAAGATGATTAAATATCAATTATTTTAAAGACTACGTTTTGAAATCAGCATCTATTTTCTCTCGTCCTGTTTGTCCTGTTTTTCTTTCCCCCCTCTTTTTTCTGGTTCCTAAATACTTTTGACTGAAAATCAGATATTATATAAAGTATAGATATATCAATGATTGTATTGGTTTGGAATCTTCTATTAGCAAACCCTGGGACAGGATTTGGAGTGCAAGCTGTTTGTTTATCTAAGAGGTCAAGGAAATGCCAGTAGGGGAATGAGGAAGTCAGAGAAGGGAAGGGAAAGAAGCCAATGAAATAGGCATTAGCAACTGGTCACCACTACTGAGAAATGGGGGTTACATCTACTGAGGAAGTCCGGAAAATAATCCAGAGCATGCACCTCAGGGATGACTCTCACAATCAAAGAGAAAACTGAAGTACTGGTCACAATGTAAATTCAGCTTCTGGTGAGTGGAGAACAATTAATTCCCTACCATTGCTGGCCAGCCACATTAATGCTAAACCAGTGGACTCTGGAAGCCAGAGAAAGTTCTTATGCAAAGGGATGTGGGTTCTGGCATTTGAAAATAGAACTAGCTTAAAGTAAAGCAGTAAAGGTCCAGAGAGACTGTGGGAACTGACAGCCAGCACCTGCTACAGTGATGCTATTTCCCTCCAGAGAAGACGCACATTACCCTGTGTGAGAGTTAGGGCTGAAGTAAATTCCTTCAATCTCGTCAGAGACTGAGGCTGGTGTTCAATATTTCAAGCCTTCGTACATCTTGAAAGCCACCCTCATAGGACATCGCCCTGGAGTCATCCCAGTTGAACTCCAGGGGCCAGGTTTCTTAGGTCCTCCTTGCTCCTTCTGGAACTCCAACTTTAGGCTCTTTAGTACGAGACTTCTAAAAACTCTGTTCTGCTTTTCAGTCTCTTTCAACTTGGCACTTTGCTCTCTTGGCTTGTATAGACGACACGAGAAACAAATTGATGTTGAGTTTCTGTCTCACTTCTATGCATTTCCTTTTTTTTTAGTGATATTGAATCCAATCTGTCTGGTACCCTTAAACTTCTTTTTTTTAGTCTCTTCAGATCTGTGAGGAGGCCTAAGATTCCACCAGCTTTTCTGACCCTCAGCAGCATCCCACTGCCTGCATTCTCAACAAATGCTTTGAGAAGAAAAGCAGAACAGATGATGGGGGAAGAGAAAGGCTCACCTTTGTTAAGATCTGCTTTCTCTAGGACCTTGCTGCTCAATGTTGGCTCAAAGTCATACAGATATTTTTTTCCTACTTGTTTCTGGCCTTAACTCTTACAAGCAACTCCATAGTACCTGGAGGAGCAGAATTAAACAATTGTATGAGACAAAGAACAGTTTTAAATTTTGAAAAGATAAACAGCAGTAGAGTACATAATGGGATGGGAAAATGTAAGGGATTCCATTTTGCATAAGGCCTTAAGCATGTTCCACAGATCTGTGTAAGTTTATTTCTGAAAACTGCCAACATCTTCCTCTACGCAAAGTTTGAAATGAATTTCCTGTTATAATAGAACTCAAAAGCACAATAATATTGTTTTTGAAACAACGCACACACAGATACAGTCTTCTCTCTAAAGAACATTTCTCAGGGCACGTTTGGGAACTCATTGTCTTTTTCCAAGGTTACGAAATCAATAGAAAAAGCATCAGCTGCTTTTGGGATGCTTTGCTGACATTTTAGCTTATATGCTTTCTCTGTCAAGGGACTCCAATCAATATTACATAGTTTTCATGGCAAGTAGATAACATATCATTAACAATTTTTGAAGGTAAATAGATAATTACAATTTTCACATTGAAAATTGAAGTGTAAAACCAACTGACAGGAGGAGTTAACTGTGATAAAATTTAGAACTGCATATATTTTCCTGCTTGTGACATTGAGTTGTTAAGCTTGCTTCAGTACCTGTGTTTGTTTAATTTCCATTATCGTGATTCCCGAGGGGACATTGCTATTTTACAGGCCTCATACACACAATAACTAAAATCAGCCTTCGTGAAGGAGGTTAAGGGTAGGGCAATTGGATTTCTGCAATACTGATTCAAGGACATATGACAGAGCAATGTCCATACAATTCCGTCAGTCTAACAAGAATCAATACTGAGTGTCCAGGTATCGTGCTACTCTGAATTGACAGGATTCTAAATTTATCAGAATGTAATTCTAGAATGTATTTTTCATATGCTCCGAGCTTGGCAAAAAATAAAACTATTAAGATAAAATCTCCACATTCATAAATTTTCTCTACAGCCCATGGAAGTCTTCAGGGTCTGCTCACATCGTCAGAAGAAAACTGGGCAATACAAGAACGGAGGCTTTCCTGAGTTGCTAGATAGGATTAGAAGAGACATCTGTGGTCCCATTACTTGTACAGCCATTCCACTGATGAGTTCCATGACCTCTAGCTAGTCACTTAGCACTACTCTAGGCTTAATTTCCTTCTTGCTATAAAGGAGAAATGACACATTGTAGATACTGCTGTATCCACGGATAAGAAGTGCCCATAAGGGTAAAGAAGTATAATTAAACCTTGGCATTGTTCCTTTAAAAATTAAAATCACATTAAAGTTTAAGAAAGGTTTAAACAACCTCATCAGAGCAGGGATGGAAAGCAATTAAATATATTGTTTTGTCCCTAAAGTCATCCCCAGAAGGTTAGTTGTACCCCTTATTGCAATGATAGTTAGTGATGTAATTGATAGTGGATGTTTGCTGAGTGGTCCTTTTCAATATTTATTATGCATTTTAAATATTATTCCTAAAATGGACATGGATTATTTAGTTAAGCAAGAAATAGAAACATAAAAGTGTATTCAAAATTCAAGACATGTTTAAAAAAGAATATAAAGATGAAAATAAAGCCTACATTCCTAATTATTTAGAAGCACAGAATTACCCCATAGTTGTATTTATTAATTATTCTAAAGCTTATTAAACTAGATTTTTTCATACTGTGTTATTATTTCATACATACAGTGGGATTTTTCAGATCTGAAATTTATTTAAAAAGAGAAGAATACTTAACCCAAAATTTGTGGCTTTTCTACATAGATCTTAGACATAAAATTTTGATGTATATATTTGACCCAGAGTTTCTTTGATGTATATGTAAAAAGGAAAGCAGAATCAACTTCTTTACTTTCTGATTTTGACTCTCTGCATCACTTTTCAAATGAGTCTGTTTCTGTGTTTTTCTACAGTTTCCCTGTTCTAAAGAATATTAGAGATTGTTATATTCTGAGATTTTCTTTTATAAGAGTAATAACTACTCTGATATCAATTTATATATGTAGTAAGACAGAAAATTAAATATCTAAGTTAAGAAGGAAATAATGTTTAGGATTATTAGTTATTTTATTATTACTTTTTATTTGTATATTCCCTACCATCCAGAGCAAACCCAATAAACTGGATGGTGATGACAATATTTTTAGAAGTCTCATTAAGGTGGTATCTCATTGTGGTCTTAATTGCATCTCCCTGATGGCTAGTGATGCTACCATCTTTTCATACATCTCTGTGCCCTCTATATGTCATTCTTGGAGAATCGTCTGTTCAGGTCCTTTGCCTATTTCTTAATTGGATTGTTTGTCTTCCTGGTGTGGCGTCATGAGAGTTCTTTATATATTTTGGAGCTCAAACCCTTATCTGAGGCATCATTGGCAAATATGGCCATCATTAACAAATCGACAAGCAACAAGTGCTGGCAAGGTTGTGGAGAAAAGGGGACCCTAGTGCACTGTTGGTGGGATTGCAGACTGGTTCAGCCTCTGTGGAAAACAGCATGGAATTTCCTCAGAAAACTGAAAATGTAACTCCCTTTTTGACCCAGCAATTCAACTGCTGGGATTATACCCTAAGGATCCTGAAACACCAATTCAAAAGAACCTATGCATCCCAAAGTTCAGAGCAGAACAATTTACGGTAGCTAAGTTTTGGAAGCAACCTAAATGCCCATCAGTAAATGAGTGGATCAAAAAACTGTGGTACATTTACACAATGGAATGCTATGCAGCAGAAAGAAAGAAGGAGCTCCTACCCTTTGGGACAGCATGGATGGAACTGGAGAACGTTATGCTAAGTGAAGTACACCAGGTGATGAAAGACAAATACCGTATGATTTCACTCATAAGTGGAACCTAATCAATAATACAAACAAGCAAACAAAATACAACCAGAGACATGGAAATAAAGAACAAATTGACAATGATCAAAGATGAGAAGGAGGATGATGGGGGAAAGAAGGGGGAAGGGTCATCAAGAAACACATATAATGGACCCATGGAAAAAGACAAGGTGGGGAGGATTGAATGTGGGAGGTGGGAGAAGGTAGGCAGAGGAGAATAATGGAAAAATGGGGACAACTATAATTAAATAGCAATATTTTTTTTTCAAAAAATTCTCATTAAAATGATTTTTAAGATGAAGAGTTAGCTAATGTTGCTGAGATAATTTGGTGGTTGTGTTTTTTATCTAAAAGAAAATATAACACAATAGACACCTTGTCTCTTAATAAGCATAGTTGTAGGTATCCATTCTCTTTAATAAATAGTAACCTATGCTAGCATTTCTCTTTATGATTCCCCATAAGATTTTTCCTATTTTGAGGTGTATAATTTACTTAAGTTTAGAAGGTGCCTAGCCTTTATATACTCATAGTTTCACATTTGCTATTTTCTAACATGCATTTGTCTTTCCCTCATTATGACCTATTTTTCGCTCATTTAAGTTTCATCAGAAAACCTAACAGTGAATAATGCAATGATACTTTTTTTTGCATTTTACACTATACATATTTTCTTTCATACAGAGAGACTTAAATTTTCATTAGCAATTACATCCCGTTTCACATTAAAACTTTAATCTCCTATATGCAGCCCTTCTGCTTGCTCACTCTACTTTTCCCGTCGGACTAGTAGCACCTAGTTGTTTGTGTTGTAGGGCCTTCTTTCTTACAAGGAGGTCTTTGGTTCATTTCCTACTGCTTCACATTCTTCCTCAGATTTGTTGTTAGCACTTCATGATTATGTCTTCTTGTGTAATCTGATAGCCTACCCCAACATCAGATGAAATCATAGCTCTTGCAAGTAATTAGAACATTAACAATTTTGCCTTAAGTGAGACAGCCTGTCCAAATAGTTTTAAAACTCTATTTCCCTAGTGTTTTTAACAGCCACTCAGTTCCAATGGATGGTAATAGTTAATAGCTGGCAATACATCAATCAATCAATCAATCTGTGAAATGCTTTGTTAAAATTAAACAGATTTATAGTTCTCACATTTGAATGTGTGACTCCGTATTGTGTATTTTTAAGTGACTACAGCCAGTATTTGTCATTCATTCTCTTACAGAAAGAATATGCAAGCCTTTTTTTAAAAAATTAAGCATACAAATTTAGCACAGTAATGAAGCCAAGAACAGAGTCAATGAGTTTTCTCTAAAATACTCTTCAAAATAAGCTCACCTACATTATAGAAATGCTAAGTACCAATTGACACATCAACAGCAATCCTCTCAAGCAGAAAAGTATTAAAAATGGAAGGAATAAGAATAATTGAAAAGTCACTGGTTTGGAACTGAGTGTTGTCAGAAGTAAAGGGCTAGTTTGAAGCTCTCACATATTCAACAAGATGATGTTCAATTGTTTTCAGTGACAATCAGATGAAGGGAATCGAGCACCTCATAGCAATGATTGAATTTCTGCCAAATCTGTTATAACATTACCTTGGGGGAGGCAAGATAAGAAAGATTCTAGCTAAGAAGCTACCTCAGAAAGAGTAAGGAAATCAGAGAGATCGTAGCAGCTTTAACTTGTGAAGCTACTTTCTAATTAAAGGTGCTGTACTTTAGGATGAAGGGATAATTGACGTAATATTAAGCTTCGTAATTAAAAACAGGATAACTTTTCCTAGGAAAAAAATGCCACAAAATATAATTTCTAAATTTTAAGGTCAAATATTATATGACAATTAGTATTTTGTGGTTTTCAAATAATTTGGCAAATAATAAACATTATACCCAGTGTGTTAAAAATATCATACAAAAAATGAAGAAATCAAGTAAAAAAATTAACTTCTCTGATTTTATTGAACACACTGTCATTATTAGGTGGAGAGAATAAAATTTTAAAACGGAAAATAGCAATTGAATTATGTATGTAACAAGCTACAATAACAAAACTTTAGCAAATAAGTAGAAATTACAGTAAAATTTACCAGGGTTACAGCTGGATCAGAAAAAATACTATGCCTTTTGTAGTAGTGGGTATATAATTAAAGTATAAAAGGACTTACTGATCCTCAAAAATTTAGAATATATAAAATGTGTTTAATTTAAAAACTAAGTTTATGACAATAATTTCTCATTTTAAAGTGCCCATGAGTCATCGTTTGGAAATAATGATTATTATGCTGAAAATGAATACTATCCATAAGTGAATATTTATTAATCTATAGGTTTATAAATATTAGTGAACAGTGCTAAAAATGTGATTTGCAAGAAAGGTATTTAGGATAGATACTTGATAGAGATTAGAGAGAGGGCAACCCATAGCAGGAACAAATAATTTAACTTCATAGAGAAAAAAGTTAAGATGTAAGGTAAAAAATGGAAATATTAAGTTTGAGAGGCTTAGGTATTCAAGTAATTGTTTATATTAATTAAACAAACTATTTTTTATTTGGTAGGCAATACAAAGAAAAAGCACTAAATGTTCTTGAAGATGAAAAAATATATATGTGAATTATATGTTGTAGAATTATGTCACTGAAAATTTCCTTAATATTTTTTTCTTTCAATTTGGAAACTGTAGACATTGTTTTTTGTAAGTGCATTACAAAACCTTTCAAATTGTCACTCCTTATGTATTGCCCACCTCTCAACATTGAATACCCCTATAAAATCCATAAATTCTAGAATTTTACTAAAATTTAATATAGTGTGTTAGAATCTAGAATAGGGCATGGAGATGGTTTGGTGTAATCCGGTCATTTTATTTATTTTTATTTTTTATTGAAAATATTGGGGTCATGTTGGTTAATAAAATTACTTAAGTTTCAGGTACACAATTCTGTAATACACCATCTTAATACTGTGTTGTGCGTTCACCACCCTGACTTCTTCCATCACCATTTAACCCCATTCACCTCCTACCACCTTCCTTTCACTTTGGGAGAGTCACTATTCTGTGGTCTGTCATTTACAAATCAGAAAAGTGAGGTCAAGGCAAATGAGTAAGTTAAAATTGCTTGGTGATTCTGTGATTCTGTCTAAATTCCACATATCTTTAGAGATTTATCCACATTTCAACCTCTTATTTGTTTCTTAAAATTTATCGGGGTGTTATTGGTTAATAAGATTGCATATGTTTCATGATTATTTCCGTGATATATGATTTGTATATTGCATTGTGTGCCCGCCACACAAAGTCAAATCATCTAGGTCACCATATATTTGATCCCCTTGACCATTCACTACCTCCCCCACCCACCTTCCCTTTGATAAGCACCATATTGTTGTCTGTGTCTGTTTCAGTTTATCTGCCTCATATTTTAATCAGCTGAATAGCTCTAAAATATCTAACTTGTACTTCATTTTAAAGCCATCCATTTCTTCTTATTCTCACTATATCTTTTTAAAAATATTTTCTTCTATTTATTGGTTTGAGAGAGACAGACAGAGAGGCGGGAGGGGGAGAAAGACATCAGTTTGTTGTTCCACTTATTTTTGTATTCATTACTTGCGTCTTGAATGACACCTGACCAGGGATCAAACCCACAACTTTGGCATATGGGACAATGCTCTCAACAACTGAGCTACCCAGTCAGAGCTCACTGTATCTTCTTATTATAGGACCTGCTAACTGTTCTTCCTTCTTCCCCCACCTCCATCTTCATTTACCACATAGTGAAATTCATTACCTTGAAACAGTTCCAAGCATGAAGCTTTGATCTACAATGCATTTAATGCATCGCCATCACCAGTTATTTTAGTCAACATTTCTAACCTTAGAAACAATGATTTTCTACACTGCAGTCCCATCCTACATTTTGCTCTCATCTTTTACACAAAGCACTCCAAACAATCACATGATTTATTTATCACTTAACACTACTTCATCTTTATACATTACACTCCAGATCATTTTTGAAACAGCATTTCCTCCTAAATAAGTGCCCATACAAATTATCTTCATACTTAAAGACCCATCAAAATAACCTCTTCCACCCTGGCTGGTGTAGCTCAGTGGAGAGAGCACAGGGCTGTGAACCAAAGGATCACCAGTTTGATTCCCAGTCAAGGCACGTGCCTGGGTTGGGGACCAGGTCCCCAGTAGGGAGCATGCAAGAGGTAACCACACATTGATGTTTCTATTTCTTTCTCCTTCCCTTCCCCTCTCTCTTAAAATAAAGAAATAAAATCTTTAAAACAAAGCTCTTCTGAAAGGAGCTTATCTTATTCCTCTGAAATATTTTTTTTTACTTTGATGTATTGAACAATTATGGGATACTTTACTTCTTTTAAATTTTCATAATTGATTCTACATTCTTGTTTAATTTATGTTTATCTATGGAATTCTTTATCACTTTTCCTAGATTTTTAAATTATCCAATATAAAAATAGTATTTTTTTTTAAATCTGTGGTAGCTAGCATGAAGATATAATAATAATCCTTTCATAGGGTTTCTATCAAGATTAGTTGAATTAATACTACAACAGAAAGACTATGGTGCATATTAAACAGTCAATAAATGTTATTATTATTACTTTATAATGTGGATAAGGCTCTGAGTAAATCGTATTCCATTTTTAATTAGAAAATTCGGTGTTTATTTTCATAAAGTGAAAATGAAAATAAATGCTAGTAAAATAAAAACAGGAAGTGTATATTCCAAATTAATGCCATATGAAAGGTTAAAAATGTATAATTTACCAAATTAAAAAAATACAACCTAAGAAAAAAGGGACACAGTTATTTAAAACATGCAAATATAAACAAGAAAGCAGCAATCAAACATGAACAAAAAATGTATTTCAAGTGATTAAGTAAAAGTATATCAATTTGCAATTTTAACTATAATTAGAAATATGTAGAGGTCAAAACAATATAATTCTGTTAGAAAGTAACCTATGCTTTAGAAATTTTAAGTTAACCCAGTGTAAATAAATATATAGATGTTGAAAGCAATACTAATCTGAATGTTACAAATTAATATTTATTGTATTAAATGAAAACTTAATAAAGGCAAAATTACAAAAAAGCAACATCAAAAGTGATACTGAACAATCAAAAACATTTGCAATTTATGTTATAGATGACATTGGGACAAAGGTATATTTTTATCAAGTATAGAATGTAGTTTTATAGCTGTATTATATATTAAATATTACAGATTATGTGCTTATTTCTATTTTTTATTTCAGAAGGAAAGGTTTTCTATTAATATTATTTTTCATACAAACAAAGTTCTTCAAATATTTTACAGAATATAGGGAAGAACCCACATCATCTAGATTTTCTTTTTACTCCTTATATCTGAATAGTCATGTTCAAAAAAAGAAATGTATAAAATATGCCTTTAAAAGAAAAGAGAACTGCAAAACCAAGTACCCTATTAAGTGGGAATTCTTTTTTTAGGTTATTTTATTAAATCACAATTATGACTGTCTTTATTTATTTATTTATTAATCCTCACCAAGGATATAATTTTATGATTTGTTGATTTGAGAGAGAGAGGGAGAGGAACATTGATGTGAGACAGAAGCATCGGTTGCCTTCCATACGCTTTCCAAATGGTATCAAAACCTCAAGCTAAGTATGTGCCCTGGTAGGAAATGGAACCCATAACCTTTTGGTGCACGGGATGTGGCTCCAACCTGCTGAGCCCCTGGCCGTCCAGGGCTGTAGTTCATAATCTTTATCTGTTCACCCATCTATGGGTAGATCAGTTTTTTCCATATCTTGGGTATTTTAAATAATGCTTCATTGAATGGGAGAAGAGGGTATATATATCTTTTTTAGTTAGTGTTTTGTTTAATTTAGATAAATACCTAGAAGTGAAATAGCTAAATCATATGGCAGGTTCAGTTTTAATATTTTGAGGAACCTCCATACTGTTTTTACCAGGAGTACAAAAGAGTTTACATCGTTACCAACACTTGTTATTTGTCATTGTTGTGGTTTTTTGGTTGTTTTTTTGTTTGTTTGTTTTGTTTTGTTTTGTTTTTGATAATAGATGTAGGGTAATAGTTAACATTCCAAGAGGTAAGGTGATACCACATAGTGGTTTTGATTCACAGCATTGATTAGAATGAGAAAACTCATACTCCAAAGTGCCACACCAAGAACAAAGTCTCTTTCAATTAATGTTTTAGTTTATGAACAGTTAGATATTATCTCCTTCCCCCAAAGCATCCTTTAAGCTCCCGTGTGAAGAGAAAACAGGCATGACTCTCAGTAGAGAGAAAGTTTCTTCCCCAGCGCTGCCCATGGAAAGCCTGCACACGGCCGATGGGATCAGTCTGGGAAGTCCTGGTGGGGGATGAGAGGCAGGCTGACGCAGAAGCACTGCCTGGGGCGCATGCCCAGTCTGTGCCTGTTCTCCCGGCTCTTGGCCATGGCAAAAGGGGAAAGAGGATTATATTACACTGTTTTACCAAACTGGCAAATTAAGCAAATAGCATCCTCTCATTATCTCCTAGGTTTAGTCTCTGCAACATTACATAAGCTTTGCCTGTACTAAGGAAGAGTTCAGAGTCAAAGAGAATACTGCACAGAACAACACAGAACTCCTTCCACACTGAAAAGGATCAAGTTGTAGACAACAGACATGGGCCCAGGAGAACATTTGCCAAAACAATATTGAGGCAAACTCCCTTTTCCATGTGAAGAAACTGAGGTTCAGAGGGATGAAAGAACTTTCTCAGAACCATGCAGTGAGTAGGTCAGAATCTGATCTGTCTCTACCCGGGTTGTGTTCTTCACCACTGTGCTAGCTTTTCCCAAATGTGATTCATGCATAGAATTACTGCACACTCCTCTCCGTATTCCTGGAAGAGACCTTGTTCACATCTATGCCTGGTACAGTTTTTAATATTGCCAACATTGACACTAAAAAGCCACTCACTTTAGACAAGCTATCCGTGGATAGTTTGGTCACTATTCATGGACCACCATGTCACAGCTGCCCAGGAAGCTTGTTAAAAGTGCAGAAGCCTGAGCCCTGCTCCAGATATGGGTATTTTCTGAGGGTTGGCCCAAGAATTGACTTACAGGTATTTTTAAATTGTCTCAAACCCTCTTAAGGTGATAAATCATCCATCTATGTTATTCTACCTTCCCCAGAGGCCCATTGAGGTCCTGAGAAGGTGTTGGTACCCCCACTAGATGAGAGGGATGCTCCTGGTCTTGTAATCTCGCTGAAGCCTTGGAGACTCTGAGTGGTCTCCTACTAGCCCACCTGCCAGGACAAACCTCCTCCAGAGCCTCTCCCTTCACAGTTTACTCCCCTCTCACTCCCTGAAAGTAGTCATCTCCAATTAGTCCTGACTTTGCCTGAACATGCACCATAATAATTCAAAACACTTAGTAGTGTAAGAAGGTGCTGTGCTTCTCAACCAGAGTTACCCACCTTCTACAATCGCAGCCTAAGCAATCCACCTCCTGGGCACATCTCCTCTGCAACAGCCCCAGCAAAAAAATGTCCCAAATTTGTTTATTAAAGGTCATTCAACAGGGAACCCCCTCCTAAAGAAGGTTATCTCTCATTGTTAACAAGATCTTAGCCACATCTTAGGGTACCCCAAATATGACTTTTTCCTATGGGCCTGATCATGCTGAGGGCAGAGGTATCTCTTTCCTCCTCTGAGGAGAACCAAATCATCTTTTACCATCACCTCTTCACTGTGTTGACCGTTATTTCACCTGGGTGACTTCTGCAGCCACATCTTACCCTTTCATGGTGGTGGCTTTGTCATTATTTTCCTTTGGGAGGGGGAGAGGAGGGTGTTGATTGGGTTGTCATTTTGCCTTATGTCATTGTGTCATAGATTTGTTTTCAATGTTATATGAAAATGGGCCCATCATTCCCACTCTGTGAAGTCACTCAGGACCCTCACTTTGTTCTTGGGGTACCTTGACCATCTCTACCAGTGCCAGAGATGTGATGAGCTTTGAAATTTGATGAGCTTGTCCTTTTTTTCACTCCTATCAGCTATAAATCCATAGCCTCAGCATGAAGCCCTACCACTGAGCAGAACAACTACCTCTCTGCTACCTGTGCAACCTGGGGTTGGCCATTGAACCTGTTGGTTCTTTGTATTTTCTGTTCTAAAAACAGAGTTCTATGAGTCAATATTTGAGGTAGAAAAAGGTCAGGAAGAGCTTGTCTTTGTTTTTACTCTCCCCAACTGGAATATATTCCCTATTCTCTCCATGTGTCCAAAACTCACTTGCCCACCACAAAGGAGCTTTTCCTGATTCCCTTGTTCACACAAATCACTGCCTGTCCAAATGTTGGATAGTCGGGGTCAGTGCCATATACCTAGCTGTCTTAGCAAATCTTGCTTCCTACAGGAATCCAAGAAGGGGGTTTCTCTTGCTTTCCTGTGGTCTCTAGGGCTGTGCCAGTCCACAGGTGTGCTCCACAGGGAGTGGCTACTTGACTAGGGCATGGGTGGGGATGGCCAGGTGTGAGGGCACAGGCGGGGTGCCTCCCTGCCCCCAGCCTGCTCTCCACAAAACCTGGAAAGTATCGAGTCACAGACTCCATTTTGATGAGCTCCCTGAGTATTGATGACCTCATGGTTTCCATGGCAGGTAACTGCATAAATGTGGGGTTCTAGGGCACCTTCCTCTCAGTTCTCTACCAGACACTGGTCGATGCGGTTGAGAAAGATGATGAGCAGCTGGTACTTGAAACTCCAGTGTAATTTGCCCGCTATCCCTTTGGAGAGCAGCAGAGCAGGTGGGCCTGGGCTGGGCATCTGCACAGGCAGCACTGGGGTACACCCAGCCTCATCTGGCTGCCACATGATCCTCTTGGG
>PVKU01002263.1:0-64941 GCA_004027475.1 Anoura caudifer
ACTTTTTAAAAAGATTTTATTTATTTATTTTTAGAGGAGGGAAGGGAGGAAGAAAGAGAGGGAGAGAAGTATTGATGTTTGAGAGATACATTGATCAGTTGCCTCTCATATGCTCCCAACCGGGGATCTGGCTGGCAACCATAGCATGCACCCAGACTGGGAACTGAACTGGTGACCTTTCAGTTCACAGACTAGCACTCAATCCATTGAGCCACACCAGCCAGGGCACAAGTTTTACATTTTAATATCAGCTTTATCAACATCTTAAGTTGTGGTTTGCACTTTCAGCTCTATATTTTAGAAGTTTGCTGTACCCTAGTATAAAATATTCAACTTAAAATCTAAACTGCATAGTTTTTACTTCTACTTATTTGTGTTATCTATTGCTGCATAAGAAATTACCCCAAACTTGGTGGCTGAAAACAACAAACATTTATTACCTCACAGTTTTTGAGCGTCAGGAATCCAAGAGTGGATTATCTGCCTCAGGTTCTCTCACAAGACTGCAACTAACATGTGAGCTGGTCAGGGGTGGATCTGCTTCCAAGCTCACTTACGGGGCTGTTGGCAGACTTTACTCTTTGCCATGTGGACCTCTGCACTGGGCTAACTTACCACATGACAGGTGATTTTTCCCGGAGAGAGCAATCCAAGCAAGGGCAAGAGAGTACCTAAGGTGGAAGTCACAGACTTTTTTTTATTATCTATTATCAAAAATAACATCCTATCAATTCAGCTGTATTCATTAGAAGTAAGTTAATAAGCCTAGCTATGTTCAAGGGAAGGGAATTACACGAGGATGAGTACTAGGAGGCAAGGATCATTGGGGGCTGTTTTAGTGACCGGTTATCATATTGTCCTAGCAGCCTAAATAGGAAAAAGGAAATAATTATAAAAGGAAATAAAATTTTAAATGACACTAGTATTTATTAACAAATGTAGCATGTATTTTCTCTTTATAAAATGGTAAGTTTTGTTATTAAAATCATGTATGTAAATACCAGTTGACATTCAGTAAATAGTATTTACTCATTTCTTTAACATGTGGTATATTCAGTAAATATTACAATTAACTTTATTTTTAAAAGATTTTATTTATTTAGTTTTAGAGGGGAAGGGAGAGGGAATAAAAGTGAGAGAAACATCAGTATATGAGAGAAGCACTGATTGGTTGTCTATCACATGTGCCACAACCAGAGACCAGGCCACAACCCAGGCATGTGCCCTGTCTGGGAATCAAACTGGCAACCTTTTGGTTTGCAGGACAATGCCCAACCCATTGAGCCACACCAATCAGGGCTTGTTTGTACATTTTATTTTAGTAAGATTTATTGCTGTTTTCTTTCTCTAAAGTTCTTTAATGAAAATACAGATTTTGACATTGTTACCACCAAGTTATTTTTATAAAATCTAGTATCCAGAACAGATGGATACTTGATTTAATACCAATAGTCGGTTTTGGCCCACAGGGAGTAGAGCCGTGGTAATGGAGTGTCAGTATGGACCAAGGAGAAAAGGTTTCCAGTTAAAAAAAATCAATGAGCAGGAAAGCAGGTCTTGTCAACTCTACAAAGCCACTTGTCCAGCCCGGTAAGCTTTCTTTTATTTTCTTATTAAGTACTTATTTTTGAATACCTAATAAACACTTTTTAAAGTTTAAGCAGCTCCAGAAAAATATACAGTGAAATCTGAGTTTCCTCTTACCCCTACTCCCTCTTTAAGAGCAACAGCTCTTAACCAGTTTCTTGAGTTACCCTCCACAGATATTCTCCTTTACCCTCATAAATGTAAAAGATCTCAGTAAAGCTTATTATTAATATTTCCTTTCCTTCAAGTTTGGGTAGTAGTGTACCTTTTTTTGTGCTATGAATCCACATTGATTTATTTTCATTCTGAATGCCTATTTTGACTATTTACTGCACAGCTATTAAGCTTCATAGTAGTTTGAATGTAATAATATATACTACTCTACATTTTGCCTTTATTCATTCCAGATCTGTCTCAAAGTTGCCATATCTGTACATACAATCACTCAATTCTTTTTTAAAATATTTTTTAAAATTTATTTTTAAAATTGAAATATAGTTGACATACAAGATATTAGTTTCATGGTTCCTTCTTATTAATAGCTATATAATAGTCTATTCATGGACAAATTATCATTTACTTAATTAGACCCATGATGATGGCATGTACACTTTATTTCTTTATTATTGCTGCAGTTAATATTGGGTTGGCCAAAAACTCCGTTTAGTTTTTTCTGTAAAATAAAAGACACATTTTTCATTTTCTCCAATAGCTTCATTGATTTGGATATTTTGAATGTGTTGACTATTTCCCGCTATTGGCTTCTAGTGGGTAGAGGCCAGGGGTTCTGCTAAACACCTTCCAATGCCTAAGACAGCCCCACAGCAAAAAATTGGCCAAAATGTCAATAGGACCAAGAAACTTCACAAACCACTTTTGATACATTCAATCACAGTACCTTCTCTATACATGACACAAATCTTTTTTTTTTTTAGTTTCAGTTGTGTTTTTACCTTTCTTGAAATAATAAAGCATGATATACTGAAAATTTGTGTATTTTCTTCCATCTTCAATATTAAAGTGGCTGCATACAAATTCACCAATTTTGATAAGTTTTTTAAAAAATGCAGGCTGATATGACAGCTGTCACAATACAGTTTAACAAAATTGTATCAAATGAGTTAAAGACAACTGAGCACTACTGGAACTATTGTATAGAAAAAAATGTACTACTAGAGCCATCGTATGGAAGAAACTAAATCAACTTTTTAGCCAGCCCCATAACTTTGTACCTATTTATATGCTTGTGCAAGTATATCAATAGGATAAATTCCTTGAAATGTTATTGCTAGGGAAAAGGTTGTATTTTTTGTAATGTTGAGATTTAAAAAGAAAGTTGCTTTTTAGAGAAATTTTTACCAATTGTGGTCATAGCAGCAATGTATGAGACCAACATAGTAAGTTTTAGATAGAGTAAGACTATGGAGTTGTTATTGCTGTGGGTGAGAATGAAAAATGTGAACCAATAAAATATTTTTATAATGTCCTATATAATATTTTTTCAGATATTGAAAAGGTTTTATATTATCAGGTTAAAAAAAATTTAAGAAAGATAATGTAAAGGTTGGATTTAGTTGATTTTTGAAGCATTTTAACATCATATCTTACATCACAAACCTCAGCATTCTCAAGTTTTTAAATCCAGTTCAGAATGCTTTTCATGTTTAATCTGATCAAGTTAACTTTAGGTCGTATTTAAACTTGACCATGAAACAGAGTTTTCAGCTGATTTTTACATATGGTAATAAATCTAAAACTTTACATGTGACTTGGGAGAAAAATCTCTGTATGTGAAGAAACCATTTTATTCTTTGTTATTCTATAAGTACTTTATGAGTATCTACTCTGTACCATGCAACTACATTGGGTGCCATAGGAACAAGGGCGACTAAAAAAGGTGTAAGATTTTATTTAAACATGAGGAACTTAAAATGTTGTTGGGGTAAATCAGTAAACAAAAAACTTTCAGAGAACATGATAGTATGGACTACCTAACTGTCTTCAGAGGGAATATAGCCATGCAAACTCATTAACAGCAAAGAAAATACCTAGCTAAGTAAGAAAGCCTGGATGCTTAACTTTAAATTGAATTTGGATAGATAAAGAATTAAAGGAAAAATATTGTAGGCGAGGAGAACTATATACATGAAGTACAGCATGATTGTATATTTGGTATCAGAGGAGGAAGGATGATTCTTTCATTAAGATGATAAACTTCATAGGAAAAGCAATTTTATATTTGAAGTAATTGGAAGTAAGATTAGGTAAATAAGCTAATGCCTTGAATGCTGCCAAGATATTTTACTTGATTAAAAGGCAGATAGATTCCTTAGCAGGGTAGTACATATGTGAAGAATTACTGTGGCATTGATGTATTGAGTGGATTTTAGTATTGAGATTGGATGTCTAGAGGCCCAGAAGAAGTCTATTAAAGTAACCCAGGTATGAGGTGTTTATGGTTTTCAGGAGAACGGAGAAACAGCAAATCCAGAAAAAAAAATGCTAATATCCAGAAATGCTTAGATATTTTTGCTGAAGTCATGATTACTGTTAATTTGTCAATATTATGATGCACTGAGAATATGGCATGTCTTTTATGTAATCTTCTGAATGCTTTCTAGATTAATGGAATTTTTTTCTAAACTTTAATGCTTCCAACAAAGTTCTGATTGATAAATTAGGTTCTCTCAAGATTACAATATAATGAAAAAAATCTTTTCTTTCCTTATAAAAAGAATTTACATTAAAAAGGTACAAAAGTTTCCTGAATATAGAGTTCCCACAGACCCCAAAATTGATAAGAAAATAATCCGAATGGAACAAGAGAAAGCCTTTAACATGCTAAAGAAGAACATGGTAGATGCTGGTGGTGTTCTTAGGTAGGACATTTATATAGTTCTTTTATTTTATAAATTAATTAGCTTCATTTACAAGAATTTCTTCTGTAAGAAAAATTATAATTATGGTTTCTAATTATTTTATTTTAAGAAATTGTTTTTATAGGGGAAGGGTGGTATAAGGGGGTTAAATGGTAATGAAAAAATACAGTGAAAAAATTTAAAAAAATGGTTTTTATAAGGTGGATCTCTCACTAATAGTTCCCTAGGTATTAAAATAATTTGCCACTGTATAGGCCATTGAGTTTATCAGCCAGATGTCTTGGCTAAGTCTGACCAAAGAATTCTGTGTGCCATATGGAACTTTTTTCCAAAATGACAAATACATTCTTAGCAACACATTTCACTACATGTTTAGTACTTTGTTTTAGACATTTACTAGGAGCCGTACTTGCAGTCACCTGAATATTTTTTAACCCATCTTTGATTAGTTGTGGCGGCCAGAAATGAATTCATTTTTCATAAAATTTCATTTTATATCTTTTATACTACAGTCGCTTAAGATATTTTACTTAATTTTATTTGTTATTAAATTTATTGGGTGACATTGGTTAATAAGATTATATAGGTTTCAAGTGTAGATTTCTGTGATAATGTGTCTGTATTTTGCATTGTGTGCCCACCACCCAAAGTCAAATTGTCTTCCATCACCATGTATTTGTCTCCCTAAGGTCTTAAACAGAAGAAAAATTAGCTTGCTTTCTTATTTTCTTTTATGTGCCAGTCCAGGTGATGAAATTGCAGTTGTATAATGGGGTTAAGAGTATGGACCATAGTTTGTGTGTGATCTTACAAAAAACTTTCATAAAAATGAAAAATGAGTAGAGTCAATAATTATATCATTTAGTTTGGAGAACATTGCATATAATTTTTATGTAGGCTCCATTTCATGCAATATCAGTCATTGCAAGCATCTTGCATAAATATATTAAAACAGTATCCTAGTAGATCAATTTATTTTCCTAGCATTCGTTTTTTTACAGTGCTCTCCTGTACAAGAGACCTGTATTTGCCTTTTAGTTCATTGTCTTGCTCATAGGGATAACAGGAGCTGGAGCGCTCTAGAGACGGTTTGCTGGGCTGCTGTCAGAGAAGATGCTCCCACATAGCTCAGTCTTGATATAGTGAATTATATCCCCTCTTTGGTTGGAAGGATAATAGGTGCAACACAGAAGTTGTAATCTGGGAACAAAGTAGTAGAAGAATGGGAAAATATACATTTCAGAAGATGATGTAAAAAGTCATTATTTTGAGGTGAAATTTACTTAATATGATATTTAAAATACCATTTTCATATATACTTAAATCCTCTACCCTCCTTAATGTTTGGGCCATAGTAAAAAGTCTGTGAAAAAAAAAAAAAGATTTGTATTTAATTGGGTTTAAAGTCAATCTTAGAAGAGTTAAGCAGAGAATATTTTGAATTTGTATTCAATATGATATGATATATAATTTTTTTCTTAAAAGATTGTTCCTTCTCTTAATGAGTATTAACATGGGTAATTATGATTCTTGCCTTTGTCTAGTAATATAATTTTAAATATTTTCTCTTGTCAGGTGGTATGTACAGTTACCTACACAGCAAGCTCATCAGTATCATGAATTAGAGACTCCTTCCCTCCCTTTGTCACCCTCTCCTTTTCCTGTGCCCTCTCTTGAAGAAGAGGAAACTACAGTTAGAGATGAAAATTGTACATTACCCTCACGTCTACATCCTCAAGTAGCACATAAGATTCAAGAATTAGTATCACAGGGAATAGAACAAGTGTACGCAGTAAGGAAACAGCTAAGGTACAGTAGAAACAAATTGTTTTTCATTTTTGTTGCTTTAAAGATTAACATTATAAACATTTTCTGGGATATATGCAATTACAGTAGATAAGGAATATATATTAATTTATTAAAATCTTATTTATTGCCCTGACTGGTGTGACTCAGTGGGTTGGGCATCATCCCGCAAACTGAAATGTAGTCGGTTTGATTCCCAGTCAGGGCACATGCCAGGGTTCGGGACAGGTGCCCCTTTGCGGGCATGCAAAACCCTGTTGGGGGTGTGTGAGAGGCAACTGATTGATGTTTCTCTTGCACATGGATGTTTCTCTCCCTCTCTTCCCCCTCCCTTCCCTTCTCTCTAAAAATAAATTAAAATATTTTTTAAAAATCCTAATATTAGCCGATCATTTTCCAGCAGATGCTTGGCAAGCCATGTAATGATTTGACTTACTCATTTAAGATATTCCATATTCAGGTTTGCCAAATTGAACTATTTCTAAATGGTATATCATTTGAATTATATAATAGATACCTTTGCAGAAAAACATCTATGCAGAACCAAAGATTTTAAAACCTCTAGGCCAAGGTACTTATTAGAAGCTATTTGAAATACAATTAAATTTTGTTACAACAAAAGAATATAGATAGTACTTTGTCTAATGAGATCTCTTATATAGCAGTCTGGACTAATTTTATTGATACTCAGGATATAATAATTAACTATTATTGTCATGTAGTCAGTGTGTACCAGGTATTGTGCTAGGCACCTTATACGCATGACCTCATTTATTCTTATGCCTATAAAGTTCATATATTTGTCTGACCTGCAGATGAGAAAATGGAGACTCAGAGAGTTAAATAACTAGCTTAAGAAGTAGAGGCAGAACTGAAATCTAGGTCTGACTCTACAGCCTGTGCTTGTTGCTGTTATTTCTGGGACCTAACTGACCTTGTTTGTACTGGTTATTGCATAGTCTGATCTGAATAACAAAATAAGTATTTCAATGAATTATTTTTCTTTTTTTTTTTAAATCTCACTCAAGGACATGCTTACTGATTTTATAGGGAGGGGGAAGGAGGGAGAGAGAGAAGGAGAGAAACATGGATGCAAGAGAGATACATCGATCAGTTGCCTGTCATATGTGCCCTGACTGGGGACTGAACCCCCAACCTAGGCATGTGCCTGACCAGAAATTGAACCTGAGACTTTTCAGTTTACAGGATGTTGCTCTAAACAACTGAGCCATACTAGCTAGGTCTTCATGAATTATTTCTTAATTAATACACTACTTTTTTATTTAGCAGATTTCTTAAACATTTTATATTTCTATTGAGACATTGTTAGACTAGAACCAGAATTTGCTAAAGCCATCCACTATTTACTAAACCTGAATCTTAAGAACAGGGGTATAATACAGCTTTGTTCTATAGTCTCCTCGATGTAACGCTATATATATAATATATATAATCTATTTATATATATAATGTGATCATTTCTTTTATGTATCCATTTTTATACAGTTATGTGGCAACACTGCTTTCTATTTCTATCTTTTGTGTACTTATAAAGTGCAAGCAGATCATATTTTTCAAAAAAATTTTTAAGGTAAAATAAAATCTTTAATTTTTAAATTCTTTTTTGTTCTTTAAAAAAAATTATTGTTTTATTACAGTTGTCCCAGTTTTCCCCCATTGCTCTCCCCTGCCTCAATTTTTTTTTAATCCTCACCCGAGGATATGCTTTTATTGATTTTGCAGAGAGAGAGAGAGAGGGAGAGGGAGAGGGAGATGGAGGGGGAGAGAGAGGAACATTGATGTGAGAGAGTAATGTCAATCAGTTGCCTCCCACACATGCTCCACCAGGGCTCAAAAGCACAACCGTTTGGTATAGGGGATGACACTCCAACCAACTGAACCACCGGGCCAGGGCAAGCAGATTATACTTTATATGATATTAATGCCTTTTGGAAGGAATATAACAATATTTATGCAGATAACCTGAGTGTAGGCCCAAGCTCTCTTACTTACTAGGTAGGCGTATAATTTTGGGCAAATTATGTAACTTTGGCAGCAATCAGTTCTCTTATCTGTAAAGTGGTAATGCTAATTGTACCTCAAAGGATTATAGTAAGACTTAAAGGAGATACTTGATGTATAGTGCCTGACCTAGTAAACATTCAAAAATATACTTAAATTGAAAATAATGATTCCTTTGTCCTGGCTGCTGTGGCTCAGTTGGTTGGAGCATTGTCTGGTAACCAAAGGGTTGCGGGTTCAATCTCTGGTCCATACGAGTACCATCTTCTGTCCAGGTTTGTACAATCTCTAGTCTGGAGAGTTCTGAAGGCAATTAATTGATTCTTCTCTCTTGTATTGATGTTTCTCTCTCTCCCTTCCTCTCTAAAAGCAATGAAAAATGTTGGGTGAGAATAAAAAAAGGGAAAATAATGATTCCTTTAAATTCATAAAAATCTAAAGGTCACTCTAAGATACACAGTTGTTTAAACAATGTAAATACTACATTTCTTTAATCTGCATGAATTCTATGATTTAATATGTGGGAAAAAATTAAAAGCTGAAATATATAAACTACTTGTAAAGGTGTGAACCATGTTTATGCTAAAAGAGAACCATCTCTTATATGATCTAAAGTAAATTGCTAGATTTACTTTTTTTTTTTTTCCATTTTATATTCTCCACAGAAAATTTGTGGAAAGGGAGCTGTTCAAACCTGATGAGATACCTGAAAGACATAATTTATCCTTTTTTCCAACTGTAAATGACATAAAAAATCACATCCATGAAGTACAGAAATCCTTGAGAAATGGAGATAATGTTTACAACTCAGAGATTATTCCAGCAACGGTATGTTTTAATACAGAATCTTTCTTAGCGTCTATTACTATTTGGACTAATAGGGATGTTTGCTGCTAGGCCATGTAAATAACTATGATATAAGAAAAATAGGGGTTTTTTTTCTTAAAATGTAAACACTATGAATTTTTAAATGATGATTTGACTAATTTTTTAAATTACCCTTGCAAGAGAAACCAGTGAGTTTCCAACTCTGACTTATAATAACAATGGTTATCTTTATTTAAAAGTCAACATAGTTTATCTCTGTAGAAAGTATATCTTATTCACTTAATAGGCATTTATTGATTACATGCTGTGTATATCTTATTTATTTATTTATTTTTTTAGGGGGAGGGAAGGAGAAAGAGAGGGAGAGAAATATCAGTGTGTGTTTGCCTCTCATGCACCCCCAACTGGGGTCCTGGCCTGCAACCCAGGCATGTGCCCTGACTGGGAATCGAACTAGTGACCCTTTGGTTCACAGGCCGGCTCTCAGTCCACTGAGCCACATCAGTCAGGGCTCTTATTCTCTTTAAGTAGATGTGTACATTTAAGAAGAATAGTTTACACTTGAATAAACAAAGTAATAATGTTAGTTCTATATGCCATCTATGGCTATTAGTGTTATCTCATACTGTGGTATTTTCCCCCTGAATATTCATCATTTCTGTGAGAATTTTTCCTACTCTGAAGAGATTAATATAATTACCCAGAAACTAATTGTAATGTAGGCAGTGTTGTGGCATTAAAATCTCAGCAGCAATATATTTTGCTTTCCACATTTTTACTATCCAAATTCATTAACTAATAGATTTAGATACATATTATGCTAGAGCTACTATTCTTTGCTCTCCAGAATACTTTTTTTTTTAGATTTTATTTATTCACGTTTAGAGAGAGTGGAAGGGCAGGAGAAAGAAAGTAAGAGAAATATCAATGTGTGGTTGCCTCTTGCACACCCCCTAGTGGGGCCCTGGCCCACAACTCAAGTATGTGTCATGACTGAGAATCAAACCAGCAACCCTTTGGTTCACAGGCTAGCACTCAGTCCACTGAGCCACACCAGCCAGGGCTATCCAGAACTCTTTATTATTTGCTATCCAAAATTCAGGGACGAAAATTGGTTTAGTAAGCAATGGTCCTTGCCACCTTCACTTGCTATCCAAAGTCTTGCTACCTGAACTTGGGAAGCTAATGCATTTGAATAGTGAAGTATACTTGTGCATTTGAGAATATGAATAAGTAAAGAGAGTAATTATAGAAAAAATATAATTTACTGTGAAAATAAAATATGACAGCTGTATTGATGGATTAAAATATTTTTCAATATTTTACTGAAGTGAATATTCCCTTTTTAGCTCCAGTGGACTTCAGACAGTGGGAATATTCTCAGAGAGACTGTGACAGTTACATTTGCAGAAGGTAGGTTATCTTAAATACCTTTAAAATATAAAATCAAACAATGTTAAAATTGGAAGACATTTAAAATATTATCTGATCAAATTTTATGGATAAGAAAACCATGGTCCAAAGAGATAAGAACAACTATGTTAGGATTTATCAAAGTAATTCCAGCTATTTAAATTTCCTCTTATAATTAGCCATTATGCTTCTTTATGATTGAAATATGAGTCTGATTACTAGCACAGTTTACTATAAAATTAGGCTAATTCCAATAGTAATAACCCTAAGATACTGTGATCAGGAACTATTGTTCCTTTTCTATTGTTTGCTTTTTCTCATATGTTCTTACTCCTATGTTTTCTCAATAGCGCAATCTTATTTATCTCTTCTTTTGTTCTCTCTTGTGGAAATGTCTTTTCTCCTCATCTACGTGGTAAATTTCACTCACTGCTCAGATAACAATCTCTTTGGCTTTAAATGCACTCTTAAGTTCACTCCTTGTATAAAGTTAGGTATTCACTCTTTTGTATTTACCTCTTCATTTTACATGATTTCCTTTTGTTTATACATCTGTATCTTTCATTATGATTTGAGCTCCTCAGGGGCAAGGATTATATTTTATTCAAATTAATATACCTAGTTCATAGTATAATGCTTGCTAAAAAGTTGATACCCAAATAAATGCTTTAGAATAAATTTATTAATAACTACATATAATACAATAATTTCTTCTTTGGCTTATTAACCTTTGAGTCACTGCCTACAGAATAACTTTCAAATTCTTTAGCATTATTCATTTGTTCTGCACATATTTTACTCACTGTGATAAATGCTGGGCATAAAAAAGAAAACATAAGTTTCTTCATTTAATTTTCAAGTTTAGCAAGAGGAAAAGACAGTAGACAAATATATTCTAATTAATTACTATTAAGAAAAGTACCATGACATAGTTTTGCAAAATTGTGTGGGAGTAGCAAAATTGTGAAAACTTAGTTCAGGGACTAGGAAAGTGACACTTGAAAAAGTGACTTTTAAACTAAGAACTGAAGAGTAAGAATTTGCCAATCAAAGGAGTAGCATGTTCTAAGGCTAAGCAAGAAAGAGCTTGTCATATTCAAGGAACTTGGAGATAAGACTGGATAAGCAAAACAGGTTCAGGAGGCTCTTTCAGCTGTCCATTTGAAAGGCGACAGTGGTTTAACTACAGTGGTAGCATTTATGTTAGAATTGGAAAGATTTAATTAAGAGTTACTGTAAAAAGAAGAACTCAAAGGCCTTGGTTACTGACTGAATAGATACAAGAAGTAAAAGAGTGGGAATGATCTAGAATAACTCTCTTCTATGAGCAACTGACTGATAGTGGGCTCAGTGTTTACTGAGCTCAGCAACACTGACGTCAGAATAGGTATTGGTGGCCACAGGGCAGAGTAAAAAAGATCATGAGGTCAGGTTTGGAAAGCTTGCATATCAGAGCCCTTTCAATAGAGTGGATTGGGAGGAAGCCACATGGGGTGGTTGAGGAGTGAATGGGAGGTGAATGAAGAAATAGAGACAATGTGGACCACTTTTAAAAAATACATCCTTTAAAAAAAATCCTCACCAGAGGTTATGTTTATTGATTTTAGGGAGAAAGGGAGGGAGGGAGGGGGGCAGGGGAAGAAAGAGAGAGAGAGAGAAACATTGATGTGAGACAGAAACATTGATTGGTTGCCTCCCACACCCTATCCAAGGATTGAAACTGCAACCTAGGTATGTACTCTGACTGGGAATTGAATCTGCAGCCTTTTGGTACAAGGTGATGCTCCAGCCAACTGAGCCACACAGCCAGGGCATTGTGGACCACTTTTTAAAGAAGTTTACTATGAAGGGATTATGAGGTTGAGGGAAGACATAAAACAGTAGCAATCTGAGAAATAGATGAAGAGGAGGGTACTTGATAGCTTTGGTGATGGCAAAGTGAAGAGATTTCTATCGATAGCTTCTCTTTTTAAGAGTGCTAAGAATGAGAGATCTCAGGAAGGGTGGCCAAGGCTTTAGGAAAGTGGAGATTAGATATCATTCCTAATATAAAGTAAGAGAAATATTGTAAGGTTGTCAGATATAGGTGACAGTCAGGTTAATGTTGATGATCATGGATTGGTGTTAGTAGCAATGAGTTTCTTCTTCAGTGGCATTTGGCTTCACATGTATAGGCAAGTGGAAGCCATTTTCATCCAGAGTCAGGATTTTACCAGGTAGGTATGACCAAAGGACAGAGAGGCAACAGAGGTTAGGATATTTGCAAGAATGTGACTAAAATTACAAACTCAGGATGCTAAGCTAGATGGGGATAGAATCTTATCTTAAGAAATTGACTGGGGGTTTACATGAGGTTGATGAACAATTATAGTGGAGTACCTGAGCAAAATGCCTAGGAGAATAAGAGGTGGTGAGCAGAGAATGGGATGTTTGAATTAGAGATTTTAGATGTAGAATAGTCCATGTATGACCATAGTAATAGTAGCAGAGTGAAGTAGAAGGACAATTAGAAGTGAAGAAGCAAAGAAATGTGAGAGTGATGTTTAATCCTCTCAGTAGTCTTTTGAGGAAGATTCTCTTATTGTCCTCATTTTACAAATGAGGGAACTGAAATTTAAAAACTGGGTTAAATAGCATGTTGAAAGTTACAGAGAACAGCCAGTATTTAAATCCATCCTAGAGAAGTTCAGGTATAATCCAGAATCATGGCATGGAAAATGGACTTGATTACAGTTACAGATGTAGAGTCTTTGAATGAAAAAAAAAAAATCATGCTCCATCCTAGATATACTGAATTAAATTTAGTAGAGGTTGAACCTAGGATTTTATATTTTTTTAGAGTTCCCCTAGAGATTCCGATTATATGCCAAGTTCTGGAAATAGTGGATAGATAACTTCTTAAAGTCTTTTCAAACATTTGACCTTATTTTTTATTCCGATTCTTATAGTTAGGGTTTTAATAAAGTGTAGTATCCTGGAAATCATAACATTTTTTTTGTTTTAATAGTTTTTTTAATATAATTTAGGAAATTCACCAGGAGAATCAACTACCACTAAAGAGGAAACAAATAGGAAAAGGAGTTCTTTGTCTCCAGAACCAGCCCACTTGCTCTCCTCACTTTCTTCATTTCAGCCAAAAATATTCACACAACTACAGGTAGAAATCCAATATAATAGCCAAATTTGAGGCCCTTTTCTTTCTTCTTCTATCTCCCCTTTTCTTCTCTTAAGGATCTTACAAAATTGTTACAGAATTATAATAATGATCAAAGGTATTTTCATTATTAATATCCTAGCATTTTATATCTTGATTTAATATAATAATTTAAACAACATGTTTTGAAAATGTTTGAGTTGACTATGCATGCAATAAAATTTAGTTGTACTACTTTTCCTGTGGTTCTTGTTTCTGTCCTCCCTAAATACTTGTTACTAACTCTACTCCTATATTTTATTCCGATTTTTTATCAAAAGACTAATGTATTCTATGAGAATTTGCATAGTAAATTCAAACATCTTGATGTAACTCTTTTTGGTTTTAAAGGGTTTACAGTTGCAACCAAGATTCCCCTCTCCTGATGGATCACCGGCTCTGATATCAGTAAATAACCACCCCTCCTCCAGTCCTTCAAGACTTCTGGATTCAATAGGAAGTGCTATAATGAATAATAATTCACTACAGCTTGGTCAAAGTCAGAATCTTCAAACAGATACATGCCTAACCCAAAACAATATTGCCTCTGCGGGTAACCTTTCAGGACCAGATCAAAATCTGGTTGCAATGGATCAGCTGGTAGACGTTGGAGATGTTGAGGATGCAGAGAATCTGGAAGGAAGTGTTCATCGGATTCTGTTGGGAAATGGGCAGACCATTCCAATACAGATTATAGACAGCCACCCAGCTCTTAGTAAGTTAAAATCAAGTTTTGATTTTTAAAAAACTTTATGGACCATCATCACTCTTACACTATAGAAAAAAAAACTATCATTTCTACTCAGTGGGTTCATAATTTTTTAATAAGTCAAGTAAAACTACGAGAAAAGGAAAAATTTTCATGAGCGTAAATTTTAATAACTTATAAACTTAATTTTTCCTCTTGTAATTATTCATTCTATACCTAATTTTTCATGGAAAATCTATGGTGATGTCAGATCAGAAAGATCATTTTATTTTTATTTTTTTAATTATATTTTATTGATTATGCTATTACAGTTGTCCCATTCCCCCTCTTCATTCCCCTCCACCCTGCACACCCCCTCCCACCCACATTCCTCCCTTTAGTTCATGCCCATGTGTCATATATTCTTTAGCTTCTACTTTTCCCACACTATTCTTGCCCTCCCCCTGTCTGTTTTCTACCTACCATCTATGCTACTTGTTCTCTGTACCTTGTCCCCCTCTCCTCCTCCTTCTCCCCTGGTGCTAACCCTCCATGTGATCTCCATTTCTGTGTCTCTGCTCCTGTTGTAGTGGTTTGCTTAGTTGGCTTTTGTTTTAGGTCTGGTTGTTAATACCTGTGAATTTGCTGTCTTTTTACTGTTCATATTTTTTTATCTTCTTTTTCTTAGATAAGTCCCTTTAACATTTCATATAATAAGGGCTTGGTGATGATGAACTCCTTTAACTTGACCTTATGTGAGAAGCACTTTATCTTCCCTTCCATTCTAAATGACAGCTTCGCTGGATAGAGCAATCTTGGATGTAGGTCTTTGATTTTCATGACTTGGAATACCTCTTTCCAGCCCCTTCTTGCCTGTAAGGTCTCTTTTGAATAAACCGCTGACAGTCTGATGGGAACTCCTTTGTAGGTGACTGTCCCCTTATCCCTTGCTGCTTGTAGAATTCTCTCCTTCATTTTAATCTTGGGCAATGTAATTATAATGTGCCTTGGTGTGTTCCTCCTCGGGTCCAACTTCTTTGGGACTCTCTGAGCTTCCTGGACTTCCTGGAAGACTATTTCCTTTGCCAGATTGGAGAAATTCTCCTTTATTATTTGTTCAAATAAGTTTTCCACTTGTTGCTCTTCTTCTTCCCCTTCTGGTACCCCTATAATTCAGATGTTGGGACGTTTAAAGATGTCCGGGAGGTTCCTAAGCCTCTCCTCATTTTTTTGAATTCTTGTTTCTTCCTTGTTTTCTGTTTGGTTGTTTCTTCCTTCTGGTCCACTCCATTGATTTGAGTCCCAGCTTTCCTCCCATCTTTGTTGGTTCCCCATGCATTTTTCTTCATTTCACTTATTGTAGCCTTCATTTTTTCATCTAATTAGTGAGCAAAATCAACCAATTCTGTGAGCATCCTGATCACCAGGGTTTTGAATTGTGTATCTGATAGGTTGGCAATCTCTTCGTCGCTTAGATAAATTGGCTCTGGGGCTTTGATTTGTTCTCCAGTTTGAGCCATTTTCATTTCATTTCATTTTTGTTTTTTTTTTCCCATCTAGTCGCAGCTGTTAGGTAGTGAGGGGTGGAGCCTCAGGTGTTCCACAGGGCAGGAATGCCCAGTCTCTGGGTAGTGACACTGTGTGTGGGGGTGGGGTCTGAGAGGAGACAATGGCGCTTGCTCCCTCACTCTCGGATTCCACTCCTTTCCACCACTTCCCCTTTGCCTGGATTATCTGCACGTGAATGTGAGACCACCCAGTCAGCCAGCTGCCTTGTGTGGCCTCACTAGTTCTGCACAGTTGCCACCCTGTGCCCAGGTTCTGCTAGTCACCACTGATGCACCTGGGGTCTGCCAGCTGCTGCTGCCTGCGTGCCCAGTCCATACCTCCGCTTTTTCCTGCCTCGACTCTGCCCCTCTTACCAGTCTGGATGAATCATTGTTGGACTTCCAAACAGTTCGATTTTCTGAGTTCTGGTTGTTTTCTTGTTTCTAAATCTTTGTTGTCCTTAATTTTGGTTGTGATAGGAGGCACAGTGTGTCTGCCTACACCTCCATCTTGGCCGGAAGTAGTCCAGAAAGATCATTTTAGAATGCATGAGAAAATTAAAGAGAAACTATTTAGTATAAAGATTATTATGGAAAAATTAATATACACACAATGAAAATAGAATGAAGTGGGCAGAGATATAAAGATTAAAAGAAAAATTTTAAGTTACTGATTTAAGTGTTGAGTTCCATGGAGATTAAAAGGGAACTAGTAACAACGGGGGACTTGAGTTTAATACATGACTTTGTTACTTAATTTCACTTTGTAAAAAGAACCCAGTCAACATAGTAAGACATTGCTAACTACTACTTGACCTATGTCACTTCTTTCCCTACCAGTTGCTCTGGATGGGGCACTTTTGTGGGAAAAGACTTGCAGTTTGCTTTAAAGAGAAAAATCTTCATAGGAATTATCCTTAGAACATATATCTTTCCTCATCTTTTCTTCTGGATAAGGAAAAGTGTGAGATAGTTCCTTCCAGAAAAGATTCATTTGTCTTTTAAACTTACTGGAAGTATACCTTTTAGGAAAATTTATCCAGAGGGCTATGGCAGTTGTCACTACTGAGGAACTTTGGTAGAAGAGACAGAAAAGGAAAATACTCGAATTAATCCTCACAACTCCATAAAATAGTTGATGGTGTCCCCATTCTACAGACGGGGAAACCAAGACTCAAAGAGTTCAAGTAATTGCCTAAAGATCACATATATTAAGTGACAGACAACTAAGGAATTTAAACTCAGATCCATCTACCTCTGAAGCTTTTTCCATTCTAACATGCTTCTTCCCTCTGAATTGTGCCAAAGTACTTTTGGGATCTCTAATTCGGATTGCTTTAAAGGAAACCCTCTGTGAATCTAAACTTGCATGATTTGTCAAGTTAGCTCATGATCTGAGGGACAGTTTCACCAGACTATTTATTCTCAACGTCATTTAAATTCACCCTCTATTGGTTTTCTCTTTGGCTTGGGCTAAACTCCAACACACCTGTAAGTGACGAGCTTTAGGTGTGTTTAAACACACTACTCTGAGCAAATATAGCCCCTTTAACTTCAATTCCCTATAGCAGCCTCAAACCTGACATTCCTGAGGATAGAGAAAGATTTTATCTTAGATATTCCACTTGCGAGCTACACTTAGATTAATTTGGTTGTAAGTTCTTTGAAATCAGAATGGTAAGTGCATTCAGAAATATTTTAGATAAGCAAACGCATAGCTTCTGCAGAGCTATCATGTAAGATATGGTATATTTTTCTAAGTACTTAAGTAGTGAAGTTTCTTTAGGGAGGGGACATTTTTCTTAATATTCGACCACATGTGGAAGCCACATAGGAATGGTAACACATCTGTGAATCTGTGATACTTGTGTCTGCTGTTTGCAAAACAAATCATTTTTAAATAATGGGAGGCTTCCTGACTTTTATTCACACATGCTTTTAAAGATAAGTATGTTTAAATATTAATCATTCCTCTAATTTTATCAAATTATGGACTGCTTTTTTGTCAGTTTCTTTAGAGGAGAATAACTTTATAGTTTTCTTGTCTCTTCTTTTTGTTGCTAGCAGCATACTGAAGGAATTTAATGTAAATGACTTAAGATGTTAGAGGCACTAAACTCTCAAATACATCAACTGCTTTTCTAAATTACTAGTTTCTTTTTTTAAAATGACTGTTTTATGCTTTGCTTTTAAATTCATATAATTCTGAAGATCCAGTGTTTTTAGTTTATATTAACCTTCATGGTTTCTCTTTTATGTTTGGTTTTAAAGTTGAAGAAAATCCAGAAGGTGCCATTTCTGTGAACCAAGTTAAACAAGAACCCAAAGAACCAGCATTGTCTATGGAAGCATAAAAACATTTGGACTCTAAGAAATTATCTGCTACCTAAATTATTGAAGCTTTTCATAATTGTACAACTCTGGTGACTTCTGATGTCATAGAAAAGAAGGTGAATATTGTTACACTCAGCAGTGTGATAAGTGGACAGAAGACTGGTTCAATGAGCAACTTTGATTTAAAACTGATATATTTGTTGCCAATCTGATATTTTTACCTTAAGAGATATTTTACACCTCTTATTTTGTATAATTCTTATGCTTTTTGAGTGCCTGGCAAGGGCAGTATTTCAAAAGATCATCTGAACTTACCCATGGTAATATAGCCTGAACACAAATAGTTATCAAACTTATCCCCTGGAACTACCCATTTTGGCTCTTAAAAAATGAAGGAAAAAAAACAAAACCCCCAAAACTGTCTATGTATGTGTGTGATGACTTTTTTTTCATTTCTAAAAGAACTTATTCCATATTTGAAGGTGTGAAAAAAATTTTTACAATGGCAGACAGGTGAGAGAAGATTTGTAATTTGTCTCCTTTGGAAAGATAAAACAATAGATTTTACTTTATAACACAAAACTCAGCATTGACATCTGTGGAAACTGTGTAGGTGCATTTAAGTCTCTTCCATTCTGATTTTTATACTTGCGACTACAAACCATTAGCATACTAATGTTTATATAGTAGAAATGTAAAGGATCTTGGTAAGTACTGAGAATTTTAACTTGAATTAATCAAATAAGCAACAGAAATAAACGTATATCACATGGATTGTGCAGTATTATAGTACAATTCTACTTATGGGTAGAAAATGTAGAAATAGAGAGAATTCTGAAAGAATAATAATATTTCAGGGTGTTTACAGATAATTTGGGGAATTTTTTTATATCAGCAGAGGACTTTTTCCCTATTTTATATTGAAGATTCAGCCCTGGTTAGAAAAGAATTTGAGTTGTATTTATTTTTTTATGCCAGAGTTCTTACTGAAATGATAGTATTAGAATTTATAGTACTTCAAGGTAAGTACTTACAGTTTAAAATTTAGTTTATATTAAAACTTTAAAACAACTGATGTGTTCTATATATTTGCTTGTTGAGTAAGTATATTTACTTCAAATACTGAATATAAGCTTCTGTTTTCTAGAAGGTTGGTAAACTAGAAACATCAATTATAACTGTCAAGAAATCAACCTAAAGACCTCCTCCCCACAGCTACCCCCTGGAGACCATCTGTGGATATATTTAAAAGTAAAAAGGATTTCAAATGGATTTTAATGTTTAATATTCAAAGCATGTGGAATATAGTATGAAATTTAACAATAATACTTTACACAAATATGAGTTTTTTTGGCTTTTCTAAGTCTAGTCTCCCATTCTAAATTCACTCTAATAGTTTCCAGTATACAATATGTACCATTATAAAACACTGTTATATTAGAAGTGGGTGGAATTTAAAACTTCTTTCCCCTTTAGATTTATATCCCATTTAATATAAAATTTATTATTTAAACATTTAATGCAAAGTTAATATTCAGTTACATATATGATTTTTAATAAGACTTGCTTATCATTTTCCTAAGAAATGAAAATATTTGCTGCTGGCATTTATAGAGTTAGGCTGCTAAATCTGTTATGTTACGCTGAGTTAAACACAACTATTAATTACCTCAAAAGCAGATTTCTCCTAGTTTGTGTATACTTAAAGGGAATAAGTCCAAATTAATTTATAGTTTAGTAGGTAATGCATTGTAGGTAATGTTTTTTCGCTTGTTATTTCTAGTTTTTATGGAAACTTTTTAAAGATTTTATGTAATAGACCTTCACCTTTCATTAATGAAAATAATTGATTATTAAATATTTCACCAATTGAACTATATTTCTTTGGAAACATTCCTTTATTTTTTGATGTTGAGTTGCTAAGGAGAAATGCTTGTTAAGATACAAACTTTAGTCAGTTTCGGATGAGAGATGCCCAAGGATTCAGACTTTGGCACTTGATCAAGAACAAAACATAGTTTAAAAGTGTTTCTCTCACATCATTCTTTGTGAATGTCTCTTCTGATACTGGTCTTTTTGTTAACGTGAGCACAGAAAGTTACCATGCATCCTCCCCACAGATAAAAAAACAAGAAAAGCATGAAGAAAGTTTAAATCCCTAATTATATACTCTTTTGGTTTTTAGGTAGAAACTGGAACTATCAATATTTTCATGTAAGTATTTCAATGAGTAGCTCTTTAAAAATGGTTTGTAAATTAGTTTTTAAAAGTTCATTTGTCCTCTAAATGCATGTTCAGTCACAATGTATCAGTATTGCATTTTAAAGGTGCTTAGCATCACTTTTTAAAAAGTATGTTTACGTATTTTAAATATTTAGTTATTTTTAAAATGCATAGGGTACTGAATGCAAGTGCATAAAATTTTCAGTATCTATATTCAGCATTCTCCTAACAGCTCTGCAGCAAAGTCTGAGAAGTGCTCTTTTGTATCATGTGTTACAAGGTGTGGTATCTGTAGTAGTCAGTTGGACATTCAAAAGAAGCACTTAGAAATTCATAATTACAGAGGAGCTTGTTTCTTCATTGTAGTTTTTATGTTCCAAGTCTCCAAGTGAACTTTATGTGTACTACAGTGAACTATAGATGAACATGGCTGTGTTGGGCATTCTCCTCAGTACAATATTCTGTGTAAGCAGTTAATATACTTAAAAGAAAAAGCTTGTAAGTCTTATACCATGTAAATATTTTATAAAAGTCATGAATGTGAAAGAAATCAGATTTTGGGATCTGTCCTGGCATTGAAGTTTCTAATTTGGAGGCCTGCCAGCTTGTATTTCATCTTTATATTCTGTCAAAATACCTACTTAATCATGTGAGTATGAGAAAGATGTCATTTAATTTGTACCAGGATTTTTAAAAAAAGTTTTTAAAAGCGTGTGTGTGTGTGCGCGTGTGTGTATAGTAATTTAATGTATAGTGTCCTTGTTACAATGCATTTTTTTTTTCATTAAAATACAGTATCCCCCCGCCTTAAACTTTTTAGTTTTCTTTTTATACTTTCCTGGGGATAGTAGTGGTTTTGTTCATCTTGAAGATGCTGAATAAATACTCTAGTATCTGAAAGTTTTGACTATACATTTATGTTCAATTTGGAACCTGGAAGTTTTTAAGCACAACTACCAGTAACTCCTGTTATCATTACATTTTGGGGTATATATACATTTAGCACTCTCAACTCAGCCCACCATCAACATTTTAAAACAATGTGTGAAGAAAGGTATGAGTAAGTCTCCCCCCCCGCCCCCCACATTTTGGTACTGTGACATTTTCAAGTACAGCTTTATATTTTTGGAGTAATGACGGAAGTATGTTAAAAGGAGGGATCATTAATTGTTTTTGCTTTTTTTTTTTTTTTCCAAATTCCATTCTGCCTGTTTTTTGGGACCATAGAAAATCTTTCTCCCTCCAGAAGGGGGACTTGCATTTACTCTGCTCCATCAGCTGATTTAGGCTTTGGACATTTTAAATAGTACATTGTTTGGATATCTAAATGTCTGCAGCTCAGCTTTGCTAATGTAGTCACAATGGCAAAGCCTTAGTATTCTTTTGCCACATACATGTTAGCTATGAATTCTATTGTTAAATAATAGAAATATTTGTTGCTGAATTAATTCTTAAAACTTCAGGAATAAAATCAGAATTTAAAAAAATCTCAGTTATTAATGGGTCCTATACTGATTAATGAGAAAACTAAATACATTCTGTGGTTAATATGGAAAATCTTTGAGAATGTGATGTAGGTATAAGTGCAGGAGAGATACTGTCTAGGGGTAAAAACTTACAACCAAATTCCTGATGATTTAATGTACAGCATAGCGAATATAGTCAACAGTTCTGTATTCTAAATTTCAAAAGTTGTCAAACACTAGGTCTTAATTATTCTCACCATGAAAACAATAATCATGTGATGAGATAGAGGTGTTAGTGAACACTATGATGGTAATCGCATTGTAATACATAAATTATAAAATCAGTATATTGTATACCTTAGCCTTGGCCGGGTGGCTCAGTTGGTTAGAGTGTCGTCCTGATACTCCAAGGTTGTGGATTCCATCCCCAGTCAGAGAATATACAAGAAACAATCAATGAATGCATTAATTAAATGGAGCAACAAATTAATGTCTCTCCCTCTCCTCTCTTTCTAAAATCAATCCATATGTATATAGTACACCTTAAACCTAAACAATGTTATATGTTAATTATATCTGAAAAAAAATGAATTCTAAAACCAGAGTGAAGAGTGGGAGGCAAATACCAGCAGTTTTTATTTTAAATATCTTTACTGAAGTATAATTGACATAAAATGAAATACACATATTTAAATGTACAACTTGATGAGTTTTGATATAGGTATACATATATGCAACCATCACCACAATTAAGATAATGAACATATCCATCACCCCCAAAAGATTCCTAACGTTCCTTTGTAATCATCCCCACTTCTCCTTTCTTCCAAAGCCCACCCCATCATCCCCAAGCACATGGATCTGCAAACACACTAAAGATCAATTTGTTTATAATTTTATAAAAATTAAATCATATAGTATGAATCTTTTTTTGTAGGGAACCGCTTCGTGAGGCGTGGAAATGTAGCTCAGCACCCACGTGGAAAACCACTGGGGAGCGAGTCGGCGTGCATGACCACGCCCACGAAGAAGTTCTCCCGTGGGAAATCAGGCCTGCATTACTCCTAGGCTGCTTAGTGACTTGCTCTTGCTAAAACACTCTCACCCTGAGTTCAGGCAGCAAACGTTTGCTGCATATCTTTAAAGTAACTTCCTGAATTCTGTGCTAATTCTCCCAAGGATTGAAGTGTAACCAGACCTATTACTCTTATCGTTCCCTTGCATTTGCAACATTTTTTCCTTGTTAATCTGTAAGAAGTAATCAGTAACATCCCTTCCATTGCTACCTGTAAAAAGTAATTACCTAAAGCAAACCTAAGTATAATGAATGAAAACCTTCTTTGATGTATGCTATTAGAAAGCCAATAAAAGCTAGTCAAGCTAAGGGTCAGGGAGCTCTCCTCTTGAGAAAGTGGCCAGGCCACTCTGAGATGCTCTCTCCCCTTGAGAGAGTAGCCCTGCCGTCCCTTTTCCTCCACAGGACTCAGTAGTTGTGTGAATTTATCTTATCCATAACACGGAGGACACTGCGAGCTGGTGTCCGTGCCATTTTTTATCTGACTTTTGTCACTTAGCATAGTTATTTTGAGATTAATCCATGTCACAGGATAAACAATTCATTTTACTTCTCAGTAGTATCCTATTGTATGACAGTACTATAATTTGTTTATTTATTCACCTGTTGATGGGCATGTGGGTTGTTTACAATCTTGGCTATTACAAATAAAGCTGCTGTGAATATTTGTGTAAAAGCCTTTGTATGGACATGTGCTTTCATTTCTATTGGGTAAATATCTAGAAGTGGAACAGCTTGGTCATACAAGTTCTGCCCAGAAAGTATCCAGCCATGTTAAAATGGAAAAATCGACACATTTTTTGAAGAAGATAGAAACATGAAAAACTGTGACACCTCAGTCCCCTTCAAAGTAGGTACCTTGGGACCTCACACATTTCTCCTAATCACCATCAGCTGCCTTGTTATATTTTCCTGAATTTCATCAACAGTCTGAAATTTCTTCCCTTTCAAAGGTGATTTTAGTTTTGGGAAAAGCCAGAAGTTGTGGGCCCCAAATCTGGGCTGCAGTGGGGCTGAGTTACCTGGGTGATTTGATGTTTTGCCAAAAACCTCTGCTCGAGACGTGATTATGAGCTGGCACTTTGCCGTGAAGAATCTGCCAATCACCAGTTGCCCATAGCTTCGGCCTTCTGAATCATCCGAGCAGTTTCTGTGGAGGAATGTTCAAGCTTAATGCAACATTTGATACAGATTCATTGCTCTATTTGCTCAGTCATTTTGAAGATTTTTCTTAATGATTTTATTTATTTATTTTTAGAGAGAGGGAAAGGGAGAAAGAGGGAGAGAAACATCAATGGTTGCCTCTCAAGCTCCTGGCCTGCAACCCAGGCATGTGCCCTGACTGGGAATTGAACAAGTGACCCTCCTGTTCACAGGCCAGCACCCAATCCACTGATCCATACCAGCCAGGGCTGGTTGTTTGTTTTTAAGATTTTATTTATTTACTTTTAAAGAGAGGGGAAGGGAGAAAGGGAGAGAAACATCGATGTGCTAGGAAAAAACCCATAGGTTGCCTCTGGCATGCTGCCTGACCCAGCACTTGTCACAACCCAGGCATGTGCCCTGACGGAATCAAACAGGCAACCTTTTGGTTTGCAGAGGGACACTCAGTCCGCTGAGCAACACTAGTCAGGACTGTTTGTTTGTTTTTGAACAAGATATGGCTGCTGTCAGTGCACTTTGAAGCCCTTCTATTCAGACACCAGCAGGTAAGAAGCAGCATCAGCGTTCTTGCAGGGGTGAATGACACTTTCAGCAGGTGGAAGCAGGACTACATGCGGAACACAGATGATTCATTTGTGCACCTTTTTAGTACTCCCAACCCCTACTGTGACTGAATGGACACATGCAGTGATGTCAGCGTAAGAACAATATGTTGACTCAGACCCTTCCTTCAGGAGCTGACATTTGAGTCATACCTCCAGTAAGCCACCAAGACCTGATGAGGTGATAGCTGAGGGGGAGGGAAATTAGAATAGCTACTGGAAGAGGCAGGACATGAGTACCAGTTGTGACTCCACAAAGACCAACTGCAGTGGTGGAGGTCTCCTGAGTTACCCCTCAGGAAGATAGGCTCACAAAAACCATGGAAGACCTGCATCCTGAACCTGTGGGAAGAGAGAAATTTGTTCAGCAAATGGGTGGGCTATGGCAGGTGTGAAAATGAGCTACTCAGAGCTCTTGCTACAGGTGGGGTAATTGACAAATGGCTCAGCCTTTGTCCTCTGGATCTACCAAGGTGCTTGTGCAGAAACTACACTTCTCACAGGCTGCTCCCAGCCAATGGCTGAGCATGGCAAAAGTACTAAGGCCCATTTCTGTGAGAAGGACTGTTTGATGGGTGACTGACTCGAGATTTCCCCATCAGCTTTGCAGACTAACACCAATCAGGTCTTCACATTAAAAATAACTTAAATTAGACCTCCCAAATTGCATAAGCCTTTCATCATTGCCTTTCCCCCTTAGTCATACTGTTAAGATCTATCAAGGTAGCAGTCTTTCTTACTGCAGTAAGCAGAAAACTTAGTTTTGCTTTATCAACAGCTTATTTTGGTGATGTTTTCAGGAAGAGAGCACTCAACAGGTGAAAAGGACCCATCATTCAAAAAGCAAGGAGAAGAGTTTCACAGGTAGAAGGAGCAGTAAATGCAAGAGCCTTGAGGTGGAAAAAAAAGTTAAAGGGCAGAAAGAAGGCAGAGTGGCATAAGTTTACAGAGCAAGAGAAAAGATGATACGAGATGAGGTCAGAGAGGTACAGAAGGCTTAGAGCCCATAGGCTCTAAGTAATCATAGGGTCAGTTTCATTCTATAAAGATTTTATTTGTTTTTAGAGAGGGGAAAGGGGGGGGAGAAAAAAAGGGAGAGAAGCATCAATGTGTGGTTGCCTCTTGTGCACCCCCCACTGGGGACCTGGCCCACGACCCAGGCACGTGCCCTCCTGACTGGGAATTGAACTGCCAACCCTTTTGGTTTTCAGGCTGACAATCCACTGAGCCACACTAGCTAGGGCCATTTTCATTCTAAATACAACAGAAACCATCAGAGGATTTTTGGAGGAGCAGTGATACACCTCAGTTTTTATGTTGTAGGAGAATGTATTTTAGAGGGACATAAATGGAAACGGAGAGCAAACTTAGGTGGTTATTGCAATTGCACAGGTGAGAATT
The DNA here is from genome assembly GCA_004027475.1 of Anoura caudifer. Lineage (NCBI taxonomy): Eukaryota > Metazoa > Chordata > Mammalia > Chiroptera > Phyllostomidae > Anoura > Anoura caudifer. Next base: position 26,229 of record PVKU01002263.1, read on the forward strand.
TATGTAATTTGGAGCTAGAGTGATAGTGATGCAGGAGACAGAGAAATGGACAAATTCAGGATATATTTTGGATATAGAAACAGCAGGACTTGCTGATTAGTTGGCTGTTGGGGAGCAGGTGCAGGGGTGGTGTTATGAAAGAAGGGGAGGAATGAAGAACTGACCTTAGAGTTTTAGCTTGAGAGCAACTGTATGAATGGTGGAGAGCTTTACTGAGTTGAGGAAAGCTGATGGAGGGAATAGATTTGGGAGGGAAAAGCAAGAGCTATCTTTTGGACCTGGCTAATTTTACTTCCAAATGGAAATATTAAGTAGGCAATGACATAGTGATCCAAGTCTAGAGATCAGAATTGGAGAGAAATATTTCTGTGATGTATCGACATATGGATGGTATTTAAAAGTAGAAACAGACATATCTGAGAAGAAAGCATAGATAAGAGAAGAATGTTCAGAATCTAGCCCTGGGGCCCTCCAACATTTATTTAGCTAGATCGGGAAAAATGGCCAAATATCTAAAAGGAACACCAAGATTGTTTCAGACTGATCAATTAAGTCCACTTTGGAACCTGTGAGGAACTGTTGGGGTAGTAAGTATCTCAGATTAGGTGCTATTTGAAGCAGTCTTTTCAGTCTCTCAGTCAAAAAGTAATACATATTCAGTGTTGTAAACAGAGCTCTCCAAGAGATATTAAAATATAAAGCCACTCCAGTCTAAATGTCCCTTAATATACCATATTTACATATAACACCCCTCTCCAAGTAAGGAGCATCAGATTTCTAAACTTGATTACAAAATATTTTGGGAAATTCTTTCTGCTTTCTAGTCTTTATTTTTTAACTACCTTAAGCTGTCAATTTTTTACCTTTTTTATACATTATTCAACTTTTGATTTAATAAACTATGTAACTTTTTACTAATTTTTCTTTTACCTAAAATATGGTTAAATGGCAGTATAAATTCTGGCTTTAAAAAGATGGCCAGAGCATCCTTGTAGTTGGCAGAAGGGGTGCTGCCCCATTCATGAATCACTTAATAAAGCCAACTAGATCTTGACATTAAAAAATAAAAATAAAAAAGTAACTAGAATTATGTAAATATATCAACTCTGTTAAGAAGATTCTTCTTCTCTTTTTAGATCTGATTAACATTTGAAAATAGATTGTAAAGTTTATCAGTCTTACATTAATAAAATCTATGGGTGTATTTAGATCTTCAATAAGAATTTAACCAAGGTATATAGGCAAGACAAAACAAAACAAAAACATTAGCTTGTAGTAACTGTAAAACAATGTGTGGCTTTTAAAGTTTCAGACTTCTATATCAATTGCATAATAGTAATTGTTTATTCATGAGGTCTTTATTTCCATGGAAACACTGAAGTCATTTTAATTTTTAATTACACTAGAGTTTACAGTTCCATAGATTTTTAACTCTGTAGTAGTAAGCACAGAAGCTTTACTCATTTCTAGTTTAAAAAATATAAAGGAAGGAAGGTAGTTTAAAATGATTAAGAATTTCATGTAGCTGTAATAGATTATTTCTAATTTCACCTAAACCTGCTCTGCAATTTTATCTCCAGTTGATTCTTCTATTTTTGTCTATACCCTTTGGTTAAAAGTATTTTGTAGGAAGTAAACTACAATAGAAAACTCAGCAATGGGTGCTGGTCAGATAAGTAGTTTGTAAGATATGTGATATTGCTGTGAAATAGGAGCGGAGAACTACTGCCACTTGCTTAGCTGAGTGATATTGGATGAATCATTTTATTTTGCTGGTCCTCAGTTTCTTCATCTGCAACCTGAGAGAGTGAGGATGAATGATAAGAATACAATGGTTCTTCGAAATATCTTGCCTCTATAGATTCCATGACTTGTGGAAACTACCTACTTGGGCCCCCATGTTGATAATACTTCTAATTATGTGGCAAATCTATCAACAGGGACTGGATGCAGACTAGTAATAAAAAGCTTTTTAATGGCACAATTTGTTCACTAAATGGGTCTGATGCAGATTTTGTAGTTTGGAAAAATTTTATTTCTTTTCTCATTCTGTATCATCACATTTCCTGATACATAAGCTTTGCGGGTTCTGTTCCTATTTGACCATGGTCATTTTCAAAATGCATAGGGCATAGGGAAAGGAACTGATATTATTTGAAAATCTACTATATAGTATACATCGTGTTTTTACATAATTATCTCTCAATCTTTATAGCAGTCCTATAAGCTGCAATTACTGTTCTTATTTTATAAAAGAGAAATTGAGACTTGAAGGAGAAAGTTCTGTCAAGTGTCAGTCAACATTTGAAGGTACAATTTGAAATAGTACTTTGAACTTTTAGTGTAAATTGAGATTTAGCTTCCTTCTGTATATATTTGTTAGTTGTCTTTATCAGTAGTTCCCCACCAGTTGGCTTAGACTCTGGAGGGGTTGTACATTAATCAGAAGGATCTGAGAATCTAGCATTGTCTTTTTTTTTTTTTTTTTTTTAAGAGAGAGAGGGGAAGGGTAGGAGAAAGAGGGAGAGAAACATCAAAGTGTGGTTGCCTCTCAAGTGCCCCCTACTGGGATCCTGGCCCCAAACCCAGGCATGTTCCCTGACTGGGAATTGAACTGCGACCCTTTGGATTGCAGGCTGGTGCTCAGTCCACTGAGCCACACCAGCCAGGGCTAGCATTGTCTTTAACCAAATAATATGACTTGCATATATATAATTATTTGCCCAACTGCATTAATAAAAATATGTAGTAATTTTAAAGTATTACTAATTTCATGGCATTTACTTTATTTTATTCAAAGAGTTTCTAAATCAAAAAAATGTTTTGATATGTAGAAGGAACAGTTTTGGAAATTACTGATTTTAATAATTAACTCGGAGATTTTTATACTGTAGGTGCTTGCTTTTCAGTTTTTCTGTTTTGTGATGATGAATTAGCTACTATCCCTGGCCTCAGGTTGTACAATTGTACAATAGCTGATGGTCGATAAAGGTAATTCTAACCCTAAAATTCTAATCCAGCCCTCCTCAAGCTTACTAATATTCTGGAACTAATCCATCATATTTGCATAAACCATCAAACTAGAGTAGGTGGAAGAGACTTATACTTTATCAGGGGTATCAATAAATAATAGTGGATTATAACTCTTTTTACTTCACTTTTATTTTGTATTGGTTTCAGGTGTACAGCTTAGTAGTTAGAGAATCATATACTTTACCTAGTGTTCCCCTTGATATTTCCTGTACCCCAACTGGCACCATACATAGTTATCACAATATTACTGACTATATTCCCCATGCGTTACTTACATACCCATAACTATTTCGTAGCTACCAATTTATACTTTGTAATCTCTTTACGTCTTTCACTCAGTCTCCCAACCCCCCCCTTCTGACCACCAGTCTGCTGTCTGTATCTAGAGCATAACATTTTTAGACCTAAAACACACCTTGGAAATCAGATCCTGTGCTTTAAAAAAAGAAACATATCAGTGAATTTGGCTCAGAGGGGATAAAAATTTTTCCCAGAGTCATATAGTTAACATTAAATTTAAAGCTATAACCCATGTGTGCTTTAAAATGTTCAGTGCATTATCCACTAAATTAAAATCTTTTTATTGCATTGAGTTAGGCAGATGACAGCTAGTAGGGTAGGAGGAAGGTTAGGGGATGGAGTGATTGAGCAAAAAGGAAAAAGGACTCATGGACATGGACAGCAGTGTGGTGATTGCTGGGGGAAGGGGTGTAAGGGGGCTAAATGGTAATGGAAAAAATATAATAAAGATAAAAATAAAATAGTCACTCAGGTTAGCAGTTTTATGGGATATTAAAAATATCTATATAATATATATGTAAATATATGTATGTGTAAAATAAACTAGGAATCCAAAATCGAAGTCACAGAAAACTTGAAGGTCACAGAGAAGTTGATTTGTGATAAAGTGGCATCACATGGGTGAACAGCACGGAGTCATTTGTTTAATAACAGTAATCATGGGTCATGAACTTTAAGAGGAAGTCAGCTACTTGTTAAACAAATTTCATGTAGAAGTATCTTTTCTTCTTCTTTTTCCCTCTTCTCAACTCTCGATGTTAGGGCACTTTGAGAAACATTTATACTTGAAACACTAGAGTATTTTACTGAAAAGAAGGAGCAAAATTATTTAGATCACTGAATGTGAATCAAGTAGTTAAAATTTCATATGTATAAAACAAACAAGATAACATTTTGTGAAATGTATCAGCCCATACTATATTTACATAATAGCACAGTTGGACTAAATGTATTACTGAATTTATTATAAAAATTTAGACTGTGATTTTCTACATTAATTTTCCCCTTGGATACTATTGTATTTGGTTAATGCCTTACAGTAATAATGATCACAACTGTAAAAATACCTTGAGAAGTGGTGTATAGTTAGTAGGAAAAAACCCACTGTATGTACAGTATTTCATTTCATCTTCCTATTTCCCTCATGACATAGGCAGGATTTGTTAGTCACTTTATTTCTAAGTACTTTTACATGTTGTTTCACTTTTCTTCATAAAATTTCTGTGATAAAACAATATAAGTATTATTTTCCTATTTTATAGCTGAGAACACTAAATTGCAGGAAATAAATGGCATGTTTATTACAGGTCAAATCATTTGGAACTGAAGTTATATAGACATAATCATTTAAAGTAGGCTTCTGATACTTAGCTGAGTAATCTTAAAATTCAACGTTCGATAAGTCACAACCATTAAATCTTAGAATTCTCAAATTTCTTTACTTTCCTTAGCTTTTCAGTATTTCTGCTCATAATGTAAGCCCAAAAGGACTTATTTTAAAGAAAAAAATTAGCAGAACAACTAAGTCACTTGTTATAAAAGAGGAATTATATTCACTGTGAAGAACTGTATGTACTTTGTACATAGGTACATATACTGTATGTACTTTGTACAAAGTACATATAATAAATTAAACACACAGTGAATGACATGTTTAATCACTTATTGTACTGTACATGCAACGTACAATACAAGCCTTAGTGTTTCAAAAAGTCATTTTAGCTCTGGCTGGAAGGCTTGGTTCGAGTGTTGCCCTGTACACCAAAAGATTGTAGGTTCGATTCCCAGTCAGGGCCCATGCCTGGGTCATGGTTTGATCCCTGATCGGGGTATTTGTGGGAGGCAATAGATCGATGTTTCTCTCTCCCACTGATGTTTCTCTCTCTGTCCCTTTTTTTATTTCTAACATCAGTAGAATATATCCTTGGGTGAAGTTTTTTTAAGTCATTTAAAAGGAAGAATTACATAATGACTTGCTACCTAGCAACATGTAACTTTCTTTTTAATTTGTCTGCTCTACCCTTCCTCAAGCTGTGCATCATTTGGACTATCAGCAATGATGGAAAGTAAAGATGTTATTCATTTAACATAAATTTACTTACTTAGCTCCAAAATATAATCATACTTATTGGGTGCCAGATGCTTTTTATTTATCAGTTAATCCTCACAATTGACCTGGGTATTATTATCTCAATTTTATGGAAGAGAAACAAACTCAGAGAGATTATATACCTTACCCACAATCATATAATTTGGAAATCAAGAATCAAAGATCTAAAACCAAGATTTATTTTATTCCAAAGTCAGTGTTACAACCATATTTAAAAAAATTTTGTTTATTGATGGGAGAAAGAGAGAGAGAGAGAAAGAGAGAGAGAGAAACATTAACATTGATTTGTTTTTCTACTTGTTTATTCATTCATTGGTTGATTCTTGTGTGTGCACCCTGACTGGGGATTGAACCCACAACCTTGGCATATCTGAATGATGTTCTAACCAACTGACCTACCTGGCCAGGGCTTGTGTTATATAACCAGATTTGACTCTAAATTAAACAATTCATAAACTATCAAAATTACCATAAGGAAAGTATGCTACCTGCCAACGTAAAGAATTCTCACATATAAATTAAAAGGTGATCCTTCAGATAAGGTACTTTAGAATATGTATTAATATATTTATGTGGTAACCATATTTTTTCCAAAGTAGTAGTAAAACTTTAATTTTATTTTCAACCACCCTGACCTTTGAAACCCCTGTAAAAGTATTTAATGTTATATAGTTGTAATAAATAGAAACAAAATCTTTAAGGAACATTGGCCCTGAGATACTATCTTAGATTTTGTATACCAAGTAGATCAGAGGAAGTTTAAATCAGAAAGCAAGCATTGCATTCTGTAGTTCATATACACTTAGAGCCCTTTGTATTTCAGATCTTCTCTAGTTTGCCAAGAGTTTATATTTTGAATGGATGTTGAATTTTGTCACATACTGCATCTACTGAAATGATTATGTGGTCTTTCTCCTTCAAACTGTTAAATTGGTAAAATACATAGATTGATGTCCAAGTATGTACAGATATGTACATGTGGTACATATATTCTGGTACACATATGCATAGTTTCTCCAGCCTACATACAGAGTAGTGGTTTGTTGGGTTATTGAATATTCACATCTTTAGCTTTACCAGATAGTGCCAAACCAATTTCCAAACTGGTTATTCCAATGTATACTCTCGCTAGCAATGTATGATAATTCCAGTCGTTTCATATCTTTTAATTCCAGTCGTTTTATTGCCAGACTTCCTAATATTTCAAAGATGATAAGTATATAGTGGCTTTTAATTGTAGTTTTAATTTGCATTTCCTTAATTATAATTGAGTTTGAATACTTTTTAATATTTGTTGATTATTATATTTCCCTTCCTGTGAATGGCCATTTCAAATATTTTGCCCATTTAAAAATTTTTAGATAGTTTACATTACTTTTTTATTGGAATTCTTCATATATTCCAAATAAGAGTCTTTTATCAATATAAGTGTTGCAAATATTTTTTTCCCATTCCAGGGAAAATATTATTTCACTCTTTTTCTATGGTGCTTTTGAGGAACAGGTTTTCTTAAGCCTAATGGAGTTATATCAATTTTCCCCTCATGACTAGTGCTTTTTGTTTCTTGTTTATGAAATCACTGTGAGAAAGCCTGAAGTAGCCCATGCAGATAGACTAAATGGAAAGGCTACAGGTGGGTGTTATGTTGACATTTCAGCTGAAGTCCCAAGCCAACAGCCAGCACCAACTCTCAGACATGTAAATGGAGATATCTCCAGATTATCTCCATTCTCAGCCATGGATTCACTCCTAGCCTTTGAGTCTCCCAGCTGAGACTCCAGACATTGTGAGGTAGAGATAAGCCATCCCTTCTTTGGTCTGCCCAAATTCGTGGTGCATAGAAGGTTTGAGCACAGCAAAATGTTTGTTTTATACCACTAAGTTTTGAAGTGGTATGTTATACAAGAATTGTGGAATAAGAAGACTTATAGGAACCTTTTAGAAGAATGTTATGTAGATACAAGCCTCTGGAAATACTGGTATTATAAGAGAATCAAACAAACCAAGCCCAATCATCCCAATGATAGTGGGAGCAAGGTAGTATGGCAGACTGCAACTTTTCCCCTTCCTCCCCCCAAATTTGTTTTTCCATGGTACTAACCTGGCATATGAGTTTCTCCATATGAGAAACAGTGTTTTCCAGTATCCTTTCCAGCTGGATTTAGCGATTGACTGAAGTCCAGCCCATGGAATATGAGAAGTGATGTGCAACTTCCACATCGCTTACTTAAAAGGACATGGCGCTTCATTTCCCCTCTTTTCCATCTCCCTGTGAGCTGGTTGCACTGGTCAGCATCCTAGGGGTTGGAAGAACAATGAGAAGGGGAGAATGGGGATCCTTAAATCTCATTGTGGAACTGAGCTGCCCTACCACCTGCATAGCTTATCTACCTTTAGGCTGTTACAAGAGAAAGATTTAAAATCTTGTCTTATTTAATCCACTGTATTTCATGGTATCTCTGTTACATTAGCTTAATTCACTCCTTAGTTTATAGGAGTGAATTAATTTACAGGTGGTTAAAAACAGAAATGGAGAGAGAGAAAGATAACAAGATTCCTAAGGAGGCTAGAATTCTACAACTGAACCACCAATGTTCCAACAACATTCCTAGGGGCACAGCCAGGAAGTGGGCAGGGTTGGCAATGACCAAAACATAACTTTAAAGCAAAAGCTGTAAAAGGGGAGGATAGGAACCTAAAAAGGAAAGGAAGTTGCCGTTTATGTTATCTACCAGTATATGCTGACTGAGCTGATCAAGTTACCGGTCACTCAGGTATCTGCAATTTATAATTGCTTCCATAACTTCTGTTATTTTTAATAACTATTACAGCTGACTAATGAGAAATAAAATTTATAATGAATAAAATATTACACAGAATGTCTAATTTGGCTTTTATAATTTCTTACCTTTTTACCATAATCTAGTCAAGTGGAATAATTGCTTAAAGTTTTTAATGGGACTGAGTGGGTAGCTACAAACAATAAGAAAATATAATTAGGAAAATTAGAAAATGTGGCTTTTCTGATGCCATTTCTGTCTGGAAAATTATCAGCTGAGGGTATATGCTTCACAGGGATAGCTGATTTCTCATTTGGAACCTTAAAAACCACAAACCAAAGCAAAACAAAACAAAACTAAATTGAAAAAATTGTCTTTAATCATCTATTTTCCCTCTTAATTTGTACTGAAAAAAATTTTGTTTTATTCATACTTATTTCTTTAGGGCACCATTGTCCACTGCTGGGAACCATAATCTTGATCTACAAATGTGTTTCATTGTGATGAGTCATGTGATAAACAAAAGCTAATGATCTTTTTTGCAGGAAGTAAATATGAGAATGGAATACTCAGTAAACAAAGATCTACCCCCTTTTATTAAATCCATTATAATAAAAAAGGAAAAGTGAAATGATTTTTTTAAGAAATGTCTTTGAAAGACTGTGAAGCACTTTTTGTTTTAATCATTGTTGAGTTCACTGCCTTTATTATGTATCATAGTGTCCATACAACTAGGAACTCTCTGACTGGAGATATGTTTTTCTAAGTGTTACCTACTTGATTACTGTTATAATTTTGGTGTTATATGAAAAAGTAAGGCCCTATGAGTCACAGTTACAGTGGTTTACCACTGGAGCTCTAGAACTCATAAACTTATTTCCAAATAAGCTGATAATTATTAACCCACCTTATCATTCAAACATGAAAACTAAAACAAACCAATAAGTCAAATGAATATACAAGTTAAAAATATCATTCAAAAAACTGAAAACAATGCCAAATATAGTTACCAGGAATGCTAATTTAGATGAATGCCAGAAATATGAGGGGGCACCCCCAAAAAACCAGAATTGTTTTCTGGAGGGTGGGCCCCTCTAGTATAGGCTTGCCTTGCTTCACTGGGTGATCTAGGAACCCATCTGTATCAGTGTACCAGCTGGTGTATTTGTGAGAGGCTGCATTGGGTTTCAGTGATTTTTTTTTTTTTTTGAAGATTCAACCCGTTTACCCATTTCTTGGGTGATTTACCAGCACACCTTCCCACACTGTGCTGAGTGTTCAGCATTTTTTGACCAAAAACAGCATGACTCCCATGTTCCACTCTCTGTATTCAACAATCTCCTCCTGAGAGATATTTTTTTTTGTTTCCCTGGATGAAAAAAGTCCTCAAAGGCAAACATTTTGCCAATGTGAAAGAGAAGCAAAAACCAGCAAAAGTACTAAAAAGCATCAAAATCTATGAGTTTAACAACCATTTTGAGCAGTGGAAGAAACATCTTGATAGGTGCATTGCATCAGATTTAGAGTACTTTGAAGGTGACTAAAGTTTAAACATGTATGAATAAATACACCAATTTTTTATAAATAAATTCTGTTTTTTGGGTCCCCAAATGTATAAAATGTGGGGAAGAGATGTGTGGTGGTACATTAGACACAAGGGTAGAGATTAAACAAAGGTTTATTTTTTTCTTTTTAATTCTGATAGTATTGTATTGCTCTAAGAAAGAAATATTCCTGTTACATAACAAGTAAAGAAATCTGAGATATTGATTAACATGAATTTGAATTAGAGCAATTCAAGTTCATGAAAACTGCTCTCTTAGAATAAGAAATCTCTCCCAGTCTCAAAATTTTCTTTTCTTCACCGGAAATAAGAATTTAAAAAGAAAAATGCTAATTTTTAAATTTAAAATTTCTGTAATTTCCTTTTTCTTTTTGATTAAAGAATTTTTCCCTGTTGTAGACTACAGACGTCTTAACTTTCAATTAACTTCCCAGACACTGCAGAAAGCTCATTATATATGAAAGCAAAGTGGTTTTCTTTCATCTTTCAACTGAATTTTAATTACTGTATTTTGTATACGCGGGGAGTGTATGATTACACGTTGCCTTGGGAAAGATATCAAAGGTCTAGAACAACAAATATAGTTTTACTCTCATCATGTTCCTACTTAAAAACCTCTGATTTTATACAGAATGAAATCTAAATCATTGAGTCAGCAATCAGGACTAGTTGCAACCTATATCTTCCCAACCTCATCTCCTTCCTTCTTCCACCCAGCTAGATTGCTTATATTCTCCTCAACATTTGGAGGAGAATGTCCTGAGGAGTTAATCCTTTACCTAATTTGCTTCTTCTTTTTGGACAGCCAGATTTTAACATCTCTTCAAGATCTTGTTCAGGTAGAACTCTGTACTGGAAGCCTGCCTTAACCATAGTAATTATTTGGTGATTGTCTCCTACAGCTCTCCCCACTGAATGTACCTTTAGCTCTTTACAAATTCTGTGTATTGTTTCTATTCTTTTTTCAGTCTAATACTTCAGATCTGGCTCTTCAGTCCTGAGTGCTAAAGAGGTTTTTAGAGAGATGGGTATCCAAGCAGAAAGTACATGGGCATCAAATTCAGATGTGCCTAATTTGTATGAATCTTGCCTCTCCTTTTGCTAGCCAGCCTTGTGACCTTGTGCCAGTTTCTTAAACTTTCTGAACCATATTGTCTAATCTGTAAAATGAGAAGAATTCAATCTGCCTTGCAATGTTAGAGACTTAGAGATAAAAGATGTAAAGCAAGCACTGGCTGGTGTGGTTCAGTGGACTGAGTGCCAGCCCGTGAACTGAAAGGTCGCTGGTTCAATTCCCAGTCGGGGCACATGCCTGGGTTGTGGGCAAGGTCTCTAGTTGGAGGCATGCAAGAAGCAACTGATTGCTGTTTCTCTCCCTCTTTTAATCCCTTCCCTTCTAAAAATAAATAAATAAAATAATTTTTTAAAAAGATGTAAAGCACATAGTATTATGTACATAGTAGGTGCTCAACAAACGATGTGCTCAAGCATGTTGTGCACACTTGATTTTTAGTCTCCATTCTAGTGATGGCCACCAATAGACAGCCCTGTCTTGAGTTAATTCGCACTTTTAAAACAAGATCACAATCTTGGAGTTCTCATTGCAGTAAGTTGGATTTACCTTGCCTGTCATGGGAGTCCTGAAGAATATTTTATGTGATTAGAAAATCTGGGAGCCAGAGGTTCTCAACTGGGGACAGTTTTGCTCCCAGTTTTGCCACCAGCAAAGCTGGCATATTCTGCCTTGCCTGAAGACATTTTTGGTTGGCACAACTGGAAGATACTATTGACTTTTACTGGGTAGATGCCAGGGATGGTGCTAAACATTCTACAATACACAGGACAACTCCCCCCCCCCAAAAAAAAAATTATCCAGTCCAAAATGTTAATAATGCTGAGTTTGAGAAATGCTGCTCTAAATTCATCCTGTAGACTTAAAAAAGGCAGCACAATGTAGTTGTGTTTTTTTTTTTAAAGCCTAGGCTTAAGGAGTCTTGGGTTCAAGTTCCAGTTCTGTTAACAACAAGCAATGCAGTACAGGGCAAGTCAACTCCTCTATACCTTCATGTAATTTTTAATAAATTATAAATTATCATTTAACTTGTTCCTGTGTCCTCTGCGTTTTCTACAATTCAAATTAGCTCTAGAGCTGCACTGTCTAGTACAGTAACCTCATGTGACTATTTAAGTTAAAGAAAACTAAAATTCATTTCTCAGTTGCAGAAGTCACATTTAAATTGTTCAATAAGTACATATGGCTATATACTGTACTATACTGAACTCATATTCAGTACTATACTCAGTACATACTCAGTACTATATTGAGTACTATACTGAACTCATAAAACCAAAGCTTATTCCCTCTCCTGGAAGCTGTCAGAAGCCTCAGCAGAGGAAGACCGTTGGCATCTAGCTGAAACCTAGGCGCCATCAGCAGAATTTGACAGATTCAAGAAGGTGCTGAGGCCCACACTCTTTTACTCTGCGAGGATAATGGAGACATTGGAAGAGAACAGTTGAAAGGTAGGACTTTGAGGGGGGTCACATGGAAAACTGATGAGAATTGGGAAAGCTAAGAGAATTGGCAGTGTCCAGTAATCTTTGGGAGTCTTCAGCATAAGAACTACTTAGTCCTTTGCTGTAATCCAGTGTGTAAAGCATCTGAGTGAAAATGGAAAGGAGACATTAGAACAGGATAATCCTTGCTCACAGAAATTTAATGGTTATCAGCCTATCCCACTATTAGAATCATTAGATGGACAAGAGAATTAACTAGCAGGTTCCTCAGAGAAAATGTAAATAAGTTCCCTGAACTTCTCTTCTTTAGTGCATAGCTAGAGACCTCTTGGGGGATAGGAAGGATGGACCTGCCACACAGGTTAGATGCATTCATCTTTTGTGAGCTAACTAGGGTAAGTCAGAGCCCTGGAGTTTTCTTACTGGTGACAAAGCTGAGGCCTGATCAATCCTAGGATGTGGATATGAAAAGCAAAATACTGCCAGCCTCTGTGTCACAACAGGAACATCTATTTGCCACACCAGATGATGTATTTATCTCTTTCTAGATGTAACTGCAATGATACCAGTTTGAAGAGTCAATGCCTACATGCAGCCATTGATTTGGTTTTGTTTCACAAACTACATCTCTTTAATATCTTTGTCACTAGACACAAAAGGGAAGGAAGGTGAAGAAAATGAGAGTAGATGGATGCAAATCTGTCAGTACCACTCCAAAGCCAAATTCATCTTGTATTAACAGTGGGAATGTTAATACTCAAAGTGTGGACTGTGGATCAGCAGCATTGGCATTAGCTGGGAGCTGGGTAGAACTCTGACCCATGCATGAATCCCAGAACTACTGAATCAAAATCAGCGTGTTACCAAGATTCCTTAATGATTGACATGCACCTGAAAGTTTGAGGGAAACATTGAGAAACAATGTGTACAGCAATATTATCATCTTTGTTTATGAACAACACACTTCTGCTATTATTTACAAATGGATTACATTTATATTTTATAGTGCTATTCTTATGATGAGTCCCACATGCTGTAAACTAACAGTTTGTAGTGGGAGCAAAATCAGAGGTTGGATAGTACAGATAAACAGTGGAAGAGGTAATTTATTTCTTTCATTATACAGTCTTTGAATATTTATTGAGCTCCTATTGTGTTTAAGACATCATTTAAGGATCTGAAGATATAGCAGTGAATAAAGTCCCTGTTTTCAGGGTTCTTAGATTTTATTGGGGGAACTCATAATAAAGAAGGCATGTCAGCTGGCAAGTGCTAAAGAGGAAAATAAAGGGAGAAAACGGCATGCCATTTTTAAACAAAGGGTCAGGGAATGAATGTTTCATGGATGTCTTAGTCTATTTAGGCTGCTATAAAAAAATACCACACTGGATTGTTTCTAAACAGAAATTAATTTTCACAGTTCTGGAGACTGAAGTCCAAGATTAGAGTGCTAGCATGGTTAGATGAATGCCCTCTTCCAATTCCCAGACTTCTCCTTGTGTACTCACAGGCAGAGAGGGCTAGCATGTTCTTTATTAGATCTATTTCATAAAAGCAATAATCCCATTCATGACAGCTCCTCCTTCAAGACCTAAATATCTTGCAAAGGCCCCAGCCCCTAATACCATCATCTCAGGGGTTAGGATGTCAACAGATGAAATTTGGAGTACAAAATCTTCCAGACTTCAGCAGTGGACAAGGGGATGCTTGAACAGAGACTTGAAGATTGTGTGTGGACAGCAGGGGAAAGGGCATTTAAGGTTGAGGGACAGTTGATTTAAAATCCCTGAGAGTGGAGTGTGCTTTGTGTATTTGAGGAGCAGCAAGGAAGCCATGTGTCTGGAATGAAATAAGAGAAGGCCAGGATACTAGAGAAATTAGAGAGGGAAGAGTAGAAGCAAAACATAGGTCCTTGCTGGCCCTTTCAAGTAGGATGGGAAGCCATTGGAAAGGTTTCTATGTTAAAAGATCACTTTTGTTGCAATGTTGAAAACCGTCCACGGTTGGGGAGTGTGCATGGGTGGGAGCAGAAAGAAAAATTGGAAGGCTTTACAATAAACCAGAAAAGATTTAGAAGTTACAGCTTAAAGGATTAGGTTGAATGTGAGGTATATGCGATAGAGGGCAAGGATACTCTCTAGGTTCTTGGACTGGCCAGCTGGAAGAATGGTACTGCTGAGTATCATAAACAGATTCCTCACTGTCCTCCTGAAGTTTTCACATGCCTGCTAGACAATCAAGGAGAGATGGTGAAAAGGCATGATTTGCAAACAACTGCTCTAAATGACTCTCACCTGTGTCATCTTGTCGTGAAGTCGCCATTAATAGTAAAGGTATGGGCATGGCTGCATCCCAACAATCTTTACAACACTGAAACTTGAATTTCACCTAATTTTCACATCTCATGAACTATCCTTATTTTGATTTTTGTCAAGCTGTCTGAAAAACCTAAATATGTACCCTCTGGCTTTTTACAGTTTGCTGACTGCTGGTGTATATGAAGATGGGACTAGTTGATAATTTTGAGAGACTGGCGACGGTATGTATGTGGGGTTTCGTTACACTAAGTTTCCTTTTGTATGCTTGGCATTTTTCACAAAAAGTTTTAAAAGTGCGTAGATGTACCAAAGGCGATTAACCTTAAGGATCTTCCTCTCCCCCTTAAAAAAACAAAACAAAACCCTGAAAGTTGTATGTCTCAAATGCAACCATTTCTCTTTTGTTTCCTTTTCTGAAAGAGCAAAACCGTTTTTGAAATCTTTAATAGTGGTAAAATAAGCCTTTTGGACTTAACACTCAACGAAGCATAAACACGTTTAAGGAAAAGGATTTTTTTTTTTTTTTTTTTTTTTTGCAGGAGGCGGGTATGAGGCAGTTGTCTGTTTTCACACCGCTATCTACTATCAGGTCCAAGCCCACTTTATAACAAGAACTCGTAACATAATACACACCAGCTCTCAGTGTATTGTCCCCCGCCCTCCGCTGACTCCCGGAAATGACGCCACCAGCCGAACGCTACGTCTGACGGACCCCAGCAGTGCCCAGGCGTGAACGTCAGCACGCCGGCCCCCGCAAAACACCTCCCGGATTGAGGGAAGAGTGGAAAGCTCTGGCTGGCGTCAGCCGCCGGGTTTTGAGGAGCAGGAGAAACTGAGACTGCGCAAGTATGCTGGGGCAGGGCTTCAGGTTACTCCGCCCCATGCCAACATGAGCGACCAATGAACAGTGAGTGCCCTGCGGCCGGATAAATTTTCAGCGGCCGGAATGATTAGCGGAGGGGACAGCCCCGCCCCTGCTCCTCCCGGCCTTCGGGCCCCGCCTCCCTTTCCCGCCCGCCCCCTAGCTGCGGGGTGACACGGGGCGATTCGGGGCTTCGGGTTGGTTAGGGGGCAAGGGAATGAAATTATCCTGAGTGCGGCGACGGCGCGACCCCTTAACGTGAGCGCGGTGGGGGAGCGGGTGGTAGGGAAGAGGGTTTGCGTGGCAGAAATGGGAGGGCCCCGGGTGCTGAGTGGTGAGCGCGGTGTAGAATGAGGGGCGGCAGCGATGGGGCGAGGTTTACTCGGGTGTGTCCCGGTGCGGTGGGACGGGCGTGGATAGAGGGTGGGAGACGGAGAGCAATCATTGCCCCATTTCCAAAGCTTTTCTTGGCAGCTTGGCACACCTTAAGTTTGCTTCTGTTTTGGTTGTCTGGGATGCGAGGGGGAAATTTAAAGATCTCCGAAAAGGCTTGGAGGCTTTCCCGGGGTATTTTTCTTGCGGGCTCGAGCACTGTCTTTTCTTCCTGGATGAGGAGAGGCGGAGAGGCCAGGTGGGCAGGTTGATTTTCACTCTCCGAGGAGTGTTGAACAAACAAACCAGGAATTCCTCTCCCTCCACCCCGCGCCCTGCCCTGCAACGCAAAGGCAAACACTCCCAAGTTTAAGAAGCAGACTAGAAAATTCTAAGGGATTTTGTATGTCAGAAATGTGTGCTTTTTCTTTTTTTCTTTTTGACATCGTATTGCTGTTTATTATCAGTGGACACATTTTTGGTTATGAGCACGCCCTAAAGGATTCTGACTTTTTACTTCATGTTAAAATACTTTTGGGTACAATGTTTTACTGAACTATAAGTTTCTGTGAAATCTTATCTAACAAGTGTAAATAAAAGCTTATTAGCCTTTTTGTGGGAAGTGAAGTAGATAAATCTCTAGTTCTGATAAAAATCTAAAATTTTTAATACGACCTCGTTTTCTGGCAAATATTTGCATATTTTACTCTTTCACAGGTTTATTTAATTGCCCAACTACCATTGATGAAGATAAGTTGGAGTAACTGCTGAAACTGAGTTTTGTTGACCAGAAGTCCATTTATTTCACATCGTTTTGTTTTCCCTACTGCTTTGAGCTTTACTGTAACAGCTGAAAAACTTGGAAAATAAAATGAACATGCTGTGGTCTTGAACATAATTTTTTTTTGTGGAAAAATTATACTGCGAATGAAAGCCAGAATGGCATCCAGAGAGAGGCTCTTTGAACTTTGGATGCTTTATTGTACAAAGGTAACTGCTTTCTTTTTTATTTCTAAGTGTTAAAATACTTTGTTATAAAATTTTGTGACTGGCCTTATACGCACTTTATTTAATGAGTAATAGTGTATTTATTGATTGCAATGACCCAGAATTTAAAAACACAGGATTTGCTCTTTTCCATTTTTTCTGGTTTGAACACATGCACAATATTGGCATACAATTAAAAACTGTAGGATGTGATTTTTTTTATTTGATATTTATCTTCAGTGATCCCAAAATTATATACGTAAAATTATTACCTTAAGGGAAAAATAAAATATTTTAATTTTTCTTTGTGCTTTTCCTTTTCTCCCATAAATGGGAGGATAGAAATATTTTCACAAGAAGGGCATTATGCATTTTTTTTATGGTTAACCTTTTAAATTGTATTAAAAAGGTTAGTGATTATATAAAAAGGTTATTGAGGTGGTTGCCGTAAGCTTGCCATGATGTTAGCACTTTATGAGTGTTGTCTCATGTGATCCTCAGAACAGTTCTGTGAGATGGGTATTGTAATTGTCCCTTTTTACCGTTGCAGAGGATCAGGGGGCTCATGAGTAGCAGAACTGAGCCAGAAACTCTGATTCAAGTCCATGGTTTTATCCATTATGATTTAATATTTTTGATTTTGTCATTCAAAAATAATTTTCTTTACCTTTCTGTGAACTTTTACATGTTAGCTTTAAGTTTTGGTTGTTGGAGGAGAAGGGTACTACAAAAAACATTTTTCAAGTGAGGAGCTATGTTACTACTTTGAAGATATTAGCAAGGGTCAGAGAAACATCTTTAATCTACTTAAGTTACTTTAGGTGTGTGGTGAAGTTTTCAAGTCTCAGCTTCCATTTCTGCATTATCCTTTCCGGCTCCTTTTTTTTTTTTTTCCCCCCAGCTCTTTAAAGAAGAAGTTATTCTTTAACAAATTTTTAATACTAAATTTTAGCAGTCACACTGGAATGTTCTTTGATTTTCTGGTTTGGTATTTCTTACAATTAAGGAAAGATGTATACTTTGAAATCTTTAATATGGATTTTTAAAATAGCTTTTAGTCTTCTGTAATTTAATGCCAGAAATGTCTTTTTAAAAATAGACCACTCCTCTAATAAAAAAAGAATCCAAATCACCAGACACTTTTGAAAATAGTCACTAACACATGTTAGTCAAAAGTTAAAACACATTTTAGTATGAATGCCTAATAGATTTAAAATTATTTATTTTAAGAATACATCAAACTTACTAGGTTTTACTGTTTTCTGGATGACAAAAGGTAAATGGGGTTACATTGTCTAATTAATAAGTTATGTTGTTTCTAGGTTGAGTTCATGTTTTATTTAAATAACACTTTTATTGAAAAGACAGTATGGTTCATTGCCATACACAAGATTTTATTCTTAATGACATTTAATGTAAATGTGAATACTTCTGTTCCTTAAAATCGAAGTAAATAGTGAAGGCCCTTCGTAGTCAGATTTTGAAGGCTATTCTTGGACAGGAGATAAGTCCCATTCTATGTGTAAGATTTAAATCACTTGTGCATTTAAGATTTAAACTTTTTTTCAACTGTTTCCAAAAAATTGTTATTTAGTATAATGATTTTATGTTTACCTGTTCATGAGTATGCTGCTTGCAAGTGAGACAACAGCTTTCCCACAAACACCTTGAATTCACGTAGCTTTCATAGGTACAACACATCTCCCTAGTGAGGATGATTACCACTCAGTGTTCTACGCTTTCGCTTTACCTTTATTGCTCTCACTCTGGCATACAGCCCTTCAGGCTACCTGACTTTTTTTTCTTTTCACCTGACTGACTTTTAAGACCTTTTTACACCTTGGGCTTTCAGACTTCAGGACTACTTAGATCTTCTTTTAATTTAGCTCTGACTTGGGCTTGCAATTGTGGACTCTAGTTTTGGCTCTGCTGGTGTTTTGTGACCTTGAGCAAGACTTACTTCTTTGGGTCTCAGTTTTCTCTCTTGTCAAGTAGTGATAGTGTGTATATACAGGGAGAGTGTTTGTCTAATTCACCATTAAGATTTTAGTTCATTTGTTTTGACCTCTGAAGGACATGGAGTTCTTTTGTCCTTATTTTATGCATGGTCATGTCCTTATTTTATGAACCCTTTGGTTCATCTTTCTTTTTTAAACTTTAAAATGGGAAATTTCAAGGAGGCGCAAATAGAGAAGATACTACAATGAACTCTGTTGTGTCTGTCACTCTACTCCAATAATTATCAATTTATTTTCAGTAATGTTTCATCTGTAACCCTATACTACACCATCTCTACCCCTGAATTATTTTGAAACAAGTTCTGTACAAATATGGTCTTGTTCATAAAGATTTAAAAATATATGTATAAGTAATAACTTCTTAAAAATAATTGCAATATGGTAATTCTTTAAATCATCAAATATCTGGTCAGTGTTTAGACTTTCCTGGTAGTACCACATATGTTTTTATTTTTATTTTTTTTGCTGTTTGACTCTGTATTTAAACAAAGCACCTATTTTGTTGAAAATATGTTAAGTTTTTCATCTGTGCCACCGTTCACCACACTTTTTAATTCCTTTTATGTGTTGAAGAAACCAGGTTTTAACATTAGAGTTTTTCTCAGTCTGGGTTTTGCTGGTTGAATTCCCTTGATGTAAATTATTTGTTCCTCCACTGGTGTCTACAAACTTGGAATATCTAGAGGCTTGATTGATTCACATTCTATTCGGCGTGGTGAGGCTAGAATATCTTGGGATGTCTCGGCTATCAGTGGGTTTTGCATATATGCATTAATTGTTTCATTAGGAGTTTGCAAAACTTGATATCCAATTCTATCATTTCCTTATATATTTCTTAATATATTAGTAGAACATATATAGAAAAATGTCCCTTCATCAGTTATTTGATGACTGTTCTTTTCTTTTTTAAATTTTATTTTTGGAGAGAGGAGAAGGGAGGGAGAAAGAGAGGAAGAGAAACATCAATGTGTGAGAGAAACATCGATCTGTTGCTGCTCATGTGCCCCCAGCCGGATACCCTCCTGCAACCCAGGCATGTTCCCTGACTGGGAATTGAACTGTGACCCTTTGGTTCACAAACTGGCATGCAGTCCACTGAGCCACACCAGCCAGGGCTTGATGATAATTCTTAAAGGGGAGGCAGGCTGAATAAATGTCTGTTTTTTTGTTTGTTTTTCCAATGACTTGATTTACTAGCATCTTTCCAAGGTGACCATTTTTTCTTGATTATCAAGTTTATCTTTAATGATGAAAATTTAAACATTGTTTACTATTTTGCTGCCGTAGTTGGTATGCTATTCATACCAAACATTGTATACACACCTGATTAAAGAAGATGACTTTGAAGATTTTTGAAGGTCGTCTTCAGGGCATTAAGGTTAAGACATACTCCATATTTGTCACAGTACTAACCTTAGCACAAGTATTGTGTCCTGTATTCGCAGTGGCTCAATACGAAGGTACCATCACCCTGTTTGCATGTAATGTGATGTTTTAACAACTTGCCGTTGAGCATTATAAAATTTTCATAGGGCTCTGGCTAGTGTGGCTCAGTGGATTGAGTGCCGGCCTGTGAATTGAACAGTTGCTGGTTTAATTCCTGGTTGGGGCACATGCCTGGGTTGTGGGCCACATCCCCATTTGGGGGTGTGCAAGAGGCAGCGTATCAATGTATCTCTCAAACATCAATGTTTCTCTCCTTCTCTCCCTCCCTTCCCCTCTCTCTAAAAATAAATGAATGAAATCTTAAAAAATTAAAATGAAAGGCTAGTAGGTATGTAACATAGGTAGGACTGTGTTACAAATAACCCTTGAGTAATGTTCAATCAAAGGAATACAAAGAGAGTATACAAATATGTCTTGTATTTATTTGGGTACATTTTGCAAGCATATATATTATGACTAAAGTCATTTAAATAGAACTAAAATAAATTACTGGTTTCAGTTTTTTGCAGATGGGTATCCACATATTAAACTCAGTAATTTGAGTAAAGCAAAGACTAATTTCATAATGGAAGTGGCTTTGAATTATTGTTGGCTGGTATCTATGTTATTTTCATGTTGGTGCATTTAGGCTGAAGATATTTCTAAACAACTTTTCTTTTAATCTTGAGGATAAATTTTTTAAAAACTGATTTTAGAGAGGAACGCAGAGAGGGAGAGAAAGAGAAAGAAAGAGCGAAAAGAAAGAGAAAGAAAAGAAAGATCCATCAACTGGTTGTGTCCTGTAGGGGCCCTGACCAGGGATGGAAGCCACAACCTTTTGGCATTCAGGAGAAGTCTCCATCCCACTGACCCACCCAGCCAGGGCTGCAGTTTGTTTTTCTAACCAAACTGTTTAGGTCTAACTTTTCATTTTCTCCTCCTAGGTGTAAGATGTAATTGCATTGTTAGAAACATTCATCTTTTGGTAGGTTATTTGTTAAATGCATGTAATTATTATTACATAATATAGGCAGGACAATTTCTTATCACCCAGCATTCGTGCTCTCTACGGATTCTTTGACCAGTGTATGAGAGTAATTCAAATTATGTAGTCTGAACTTTTCTTGCCTCTAAATGGTCCTCCCCACCCAGGCTCAAGGATTTTATTAACAGTGTATTTCATATAGTTCTTGTAAGTTAAACATTAATTTGAACACATTTAATATATCTGGATTTTGGTTAAGTAGTTAACTACTTCTTGTCTGAGCATATTTTTTCTTTAGAAGGCAAATTGATTTACTTTTTAATATCTAAAGATTTTAGTTTATATTCTCTGTGTTAGGCACCTTATTATT
Source organism: Anoura caudifer (assembly GCA_004027475.1). Classification (NCBI taxonomy): domain Eukaryota; kingdom Metazoa; phylum Chordata; class Mammalia; order Chiroptera; family Phyllostomidae; genus Anoura; species Anoura caudifer. The sequence continues at coordinate 47,870 of PVKU01002263.1, forward strand.
CCTTGTATCTTTTGACATTGATTCACTTAATGTGCTTGTGGTAAGAGAGAAAGTGCTGAGAATAATTTTGGTCTCATACCACTTTTTAGAATTCATCTGTTGCATAGAATAAGACATATATGTATCATAAAATCCCTATCCTAAAGGCTTCTTTGACTAGGAGTAAGAGTATATTTCTGTTTGACATGTGGCCTTTTGGTAGCGCAGCAGTTGGTCACCATAATATGCAGAAGAGAAACTGAGCCTTAATAGGCTTATCAAATTCTTTGATAAGATTAAGCTATTTTCGTTCTTGTGGAAAGTATCAAATGCATCAATTCAGTAAAAAGATACAAAGTAACTCAAAAGCATGACATTTTAAAATGTAATGTGGGTTGAAATTCATAGTTAATTTTTGTCATTAGCTGGTTTATTTTTTGGTAATTCAGTTTACACAGAAAAATATTTGTGACGCTACAGAATTAGAGCCAGGATTAGTCCACATCTGCTTCTGATCTTGAGGACCTAAAAACAGGTCACCAAATTTGTATTTTGAGTTTTCTTGTCTGTCAAATGGAAAAAAAAAAAACGCATATTTTTCAAAGTTGTTGAGAAATAAATGGATTGTATTTAAATATACCATAAGTGTAAGAATATAAAAATGTAGTCTTTTTAGATGTAATCCTTATTACTATTTTAGAAATATCTATATGAGCATGAAAGTATATCAGAATTACTTCCATTTTGCCTTTACATTGTGTAATTATATAGGGGGCAATATTTTACTGTCTTTTTATCAGTGGTGATGAGATGTGCTCATGAAAGTCCTAATTTTTAATCTGTATTTTTGTTTACAAGCATAGTGCTTAATTATCCTAATGATTTGAGGGTTTTTTTTTTCCTTCTGAACCAAGTTTGTTTTGGACCTTGATGATGCTCCATTTCCTGCTGTTGCCCTTTGTCCTGCTAAATCTGGAATATGACTGAAATAGATAGTTTTGCAGTGAGCTCAGAGTGAACTTCCTTTTCAGAATAAAAGTTTTATTTCATAAAACAAATTATAGAGGTGTTTCATTCAGTTAAAAAGGCAAGTACCTCTTTCTATACATAGACTTGGGAAAAATGGAATGGATGGATACGCTTTTGAGAAAATTATAATTTATTTGTCAATTTTGGTTAAAATCCCAAGTGTAACTTTCTGTAATGTACACTAATATATACCAAACCTTATCATTTAATCCGTATTTAGTAAGTGTTGGTATATGCAGCGTATAGAATAGCTCTTAATTTTCTGTGGCTTAATCATGACTTTGTATGTAAGGAAAGTAATGTTTGACTTTAAGAAAAACAAACCAAAATCATTAGCAGTTCAGTAGTAGTGTTTACCAATTACATCTTCATTTTAGGAAGTTAGATGTAAAAGCAAGAAATGAAAAAGCAAGAAATATTTTATATCTACAGACATGGGAATAGGTTTTAAGAAAGAAATATTATCTTTGTGGTTTGACTTGAGCTTATGCACTATGAAAAGTTGTTAAGATGCATGAAAATTTCTCATTCTTTCCTTTTGAATATGAATTTTAAATTTTCCTGGTAGGAGGTAGAATTGATAGTACTTAAATGTGTAGATGTGGATCATGAGAGAAAAGGAACAGTCCTAAAATAATTTTCAGGTTTTTTTTGAAACTAGTGCTTGGTCATTCCATCCACCAAATTAGCTAGCACAGGTTCACTAGGTTTCAGGTAAATACATGAGTTCACAATGCCTGTGGGACACCTAGGTAGAGATATAGTCTGGAGTCTAGACGGGTGATCTGTGCTGGAAATGAAGATTTGAGAATTAATCATATTGTCAATTATTGACAAATTATATTATCAGAGTAAGAAAGAGAAGAGGGTCAAAGTCAGGGAGTCCTGGATAACATTATCATTTAAAAAGAGAAATAGAAGAAGATGAGTTCATAAGGAGTTTGAAAGAGAAGAGCCAGGAGCGAGTGGTTGCTTCAGAAATCAGGGATGTTACAAAGAAGGGAGTAGTCAGTAGTGTAAAATTAAACAAAGCAGTGAAGAAAAGCATTATGGTGTATATTAAGTTTGTCAGGTAGGAGATTATTGGAGGCTTTAGCAAAGTAGTTCTAAAAAGAGTGGGGAAAAAAGATGTTATACAAATTCCCACTTTATTAATTTTTAAATTAAATTCTACGGACTTTATTGCAGATTGCTATTAAACTGTTTAAATGTTTACTCTTGATTTTTGTACTTTACTGACCAAGTATCTTTATTATTGGTCTGTATACCACACTTTGCGTGGCACGACTCCAAGCATCTGAAAATTTTCAGATTGCCCTCAATCCATCTGTAATTTGAAAAATACCACTCTACAAATTGAAGTCACTGGTGATTGCTTGGTACCAAAGCATATGTGATCACTGAAATTGAGCAGTAGTATTAATTACAAGGTAGCTGGCTCTAATATGCTTAAATTAATTTAAAAATGAATGCAAATATTAATGCAAACTTTTAAAATTCTTATATGGAATTTATGCACTTGGAAAATATTTCTAATTACCCCCAGTGTTGTTGCACCCCAGTTTCAGAAACAGAAGCCTGAATTAATATCTAACTGATGCAACTTTCCCTTTCTGCAGCTTGCTTTTCCCATTGCAAAATTAAATGGCAAATTTACTACAAAGTGAAAAATTGGGACCAAGAATCTAATCTACTACAGTCATATTTCTTGGTTAAAGTTACTCATATTTCTCCCATGTGCAGTGTCTACTTCCTGTCTGTCTTAAGAACTCCAGAGTCTCATCCAATCATGATATCTGTCTTAATCCCAAGATCTGGTGATATACATCAGGTGGAAGTGTGATTCTAGTCATACTAGACCTGTGACCTCAGAAGACACTTGATAATCTAGTCCCCACAAACCCAACATAACAGTGGTGAAACTGAGATACGAATGCTATAATAAAGATTCTTGAAAAAGAGAAGAATGGGAGGTGCTTAGTGGGCACTGATCCATAGTGATTCTGAAAGCTGTGCTAGTGTTGCCTGGTCCCCACCACCCTCAGAGAAGGAATGTTCCATTATTTATTTGAGGCTGATTCTGTTTCTTCGGAGTAGCTGCACAGGCCACTGTTAGCTCCATGCTCTTGGAGAATCTTTTTTTTTTTTCTAAGTACACCTAAAATGAGCATTGGAGGCTATGTTTGTTCTTGTGACTCAACAACTCCCTTATCTGTCTTCTTGCGTGTAGAAAGTTCCTTACAGAAAGTGGAGACTCCTCTTCTTCCACCAGTTGTTATCTCTTGTCTACCTATATTGTCTAAAAACTCCAGCATGACATTCTGTAGTACTTGAAATAAGAGACATACTTGTCTTGCTCCTCACTTTAGTGGGAAAAAGACTGGAGTTTTCTATTAGGTTATCTTCAGGCTTTGGGGCTGAGAAATGTATCTATATATAAAAAACCCTTTTAACTCATAGATCAGTGTATGTTAGATAAGTGGTAGGTATTTTATTTCCTTACTCATTTTTTCTTAAGTATATTGGTGACATTGCTAATATTTCATGTTTTCCACTTATATTGACAACTACCAAGAATAGTTTTGTGTGTGTATATGTTCAGATGTGTATAATTAGACTATTCTTATGCTTCAGAAAAATATTAAGACAGTGTAATTGAAAAGAATCATTACTTGCTTTAATTATTGGTACTTAGTAGTTGCCATTTTAAATCTCCATTATAAGAATCATCATTATGAATTTTAAGTAGGTCCAGTTGGAAGTCAGGTACTGCACTTAATTATGAATAGTCCTTCATTTTTAAAAATGTAAAGTGCTTATAGTTTAGTGTTTTCTAGTGTCTGAGTATAAATATTAGGACTGCCCAGCTTGCCTTTTCTCTGTGTATACTTAGAGACTTTGACAAAAAATTTCATTTTGGGCAAATAGAATTCATTTTATTCTCTGGCCATTGTGGCTCAGTTGGTTGGAGTGTCATCCCATGGCCAAAGGGTTTTGGGTTCGATTCCCAGTCAGGACACGTGCCTAAACTGCTTGTGGGTTTAATCCCTGGTCTGGGCTTGGAATGAAGGCAGACAATTGACGTTTCTCTCTTGCATTGCTGTTTTTCTGTCTCTCCCTCTCTAAAAAGTGGTGAGATGTCCTTGGGTGAGAATTAAAAATTTTTTTTAAAAAATTCATTTTTTGTGACAATTTTATTTTGGTTATTCAAACTCTATTAAGATGTAAGGAACTATGTGAAATGACTAAAGTCTGCCATAACTCTAAATGAACTTCACTGAAGATGTCAGAATTTAGTCAAGAGTTAGCAGCATTGGTTTCCTCATCTCCCTCTGAACTTTTATTAAAACAAATCGAATTCATTTTACAATGTGTCACTAAGGGAAATGGGGGATTCTATTCTTTTTTTTTTTTTTTTAAGATTTTATTTATTTATTTTTAGACAGGGGGAAGAGAAGGAGAAAGAGAGGGAGCGAAACATCAATGTGTGGTTGCCTCTCGTGTGCTCCCTACTGGGGACCTGGCCCGCAACCCAGGCATGTACCCTGTCTGGGAATTGAACCAACAACCCTTTGGTTCTCAGACCACACTCAATCCACTGAGCTATACCAGCCAGGGTGGGGGATTCTATTCTTAAATATACTTTATATAAACCAGTGCTATCTTTTAAAATAGTGAAAGTAACGTACTCTTATTTATGTCTAAGGAATATAAGCATTTTCTTTAATTTCTGTCTGTGAGTTAGATTTAGACCGGTAGAGTTACCTACCCTCAGGTTGAATCAGCATTAACTGATCCATACATCTCACACAAAAGTCATTAAAACATTTCAAAACAGATTGCCTCTGTAAAATATGTTTCATTTGATGCATTTAATGTAACTACTATATAATCTTCTTTGACATTGAACATTAGAACAGTAGGAAAGATACATACTATTTTTTGTCTCAACTTTAAAAAAATATTTTGTTGATTATACTATTACAGTTGTCCCAATTTTACTCCCTTTGCCCTGTCCACCTGATATCTCCAGTCCCTCCAGCAATCCACCCCCTTTGTTTATGTCCATGAGTTGTACATATACGTTCTGCAGCCTCTCCATTTCCTGCACTGTTCTTAATATCAACCTATTTTGTACCTACCATTTTTTGCTTCTTAATTCCTACACCTTTCCCCCCATTCTCACCCTCCCCATCACAACTTATAACTCTCCAAATGATCTATGATTCTGTTACTGTTCTGCTTGTTTGTTTAGCATGCTTTTTAGATTCAGTTGTGGATAGTTGTGAATTTATTGACATTTTCATGTTCATAGTTTTGATTATCTTTTTCTTATATGATTCCCTTTAACATTCTGTATACTAATGATGATGAACTCCTTTAGTTATACCTAGTCTGGAAAGCACTTTGTCATTCAATTCTAAATGATAGCTTTCCTGGATAGAGTAATCTAGGTTGTAGGTCCTTGCTTTTCATCACTTTGAATGCATCTTACCAGTCCCTTCTAGCCTGCAAAGTTTCTTTTGAGAAATCAGCTGAGTCTTTTTTTAAAAAATATTTTATGTATTTATTTTTAGAGAGAAAGAAACAGAGGGAGAAAGAGAAGGAAACATCAATGTTGGGTGTCTCTTGCAGGCCCCCTGCTGGGGCCTGGCCCTCAACCCAGGAATGTGCTTGGACTGGGAATCGAACCGGCGATCCTTTGGATTGCAGGCTGGCACTCAATCCACTGAATCACACCACAATCACAGAGTTGAATGTGGTTTCTTTAATTCCTTAGTTGTCGGACTTCCATGCAGTTCAATTTTCTGACGATCCTGAGTGACATTTGTTCTGTAGTTTAGCCGTAGTTTTGCTGTGGTTGTGTGAGGAGGCAAGCTTAGTGTACCTACGCCTCCATTTTAATCGGAAGTCCTTTCTTTTCAAATATTTTTTCAAATTGCAACTTAATGCCCTAATTCATGATGTATGAATTAGCCATACCATACTCTCATTGTTCTGAAATTTCTTTTACCTCTACAAAGAATTTGGCATTCTCTTGTCTTCATATGCATTGATTGAGTTTAATCTGTTTGAGGGTATCTCATTCTCAAGTTTGTAAAGCGCTTAGCTGTTGCTTTGCAAGAAGTGATCATTTCTACAGTAATGAATATTTGCATCATTAATGTCATTATACACTGCTGCTGTTTTTATACCTTTATGTATGTACAATAGCTTCATTTTATTGCCTAATCATTGTGTAATTTAAGACATTTTGAAGAGCAGTTAAATTCAGCATGTTGTAGAACCAACTCTGCATGTAAATCTAGCAAAAGAACATAGTAACACCTATTACCAAATCTTCATAGGCAGTGGCAAGTATGTCACAACAGCAGCCTCTCTGAGAGCAGCTGAAAGCTGTATTTTAATTTCTAAGATGCCTAAATATAAAAACACATATCTTAGAATCAGATAAATATTATATAAAAGTGACCTTGAAGTTTTTAAAAGAAATAAAATGTCTAGAAATAGAAAATAATCCAAGTGATAAATGAAAATCATATCAGACAATGAGAACTGGATGAGAGATCACAAGAATTCTTAAAATATATCCCAGGAAGTCAAAGAGATGGAAAATATTGAAGGCAGGTTAAAAGATATGGAGAAGAGTGTGAAAAGGTTTGACACACGTTTTATTGGACTGGAGAAGAGAAGAAAAAAATGAAACAAATGTTAGTGTTTGAAGAGTATATAGAGAGAGCTTTCTAGGATGATAAAAGTCCAGTGAATCTCAAGAACCATAAATAAAATTCCATAATGAGACACATCATTGTGAAACAGTAGTGTTTTTTGCAGAAAACCAAAGAGAGAGTGAAAAATCTTAAAAGCTGCCGGAGGAGAAAAAAATATCTTCCAATGGGTGACGGATTAATAGCCAACCTTTCAGTAAGAATGATGAAAGGGAAAAAGTAATGGATTGACATCTTTAAAGAAGAAATTCACTAGTCTGTAATTTCTAACCAAGTGAAATTCTTTTCAAAGAGAAAAATGTAATTAAGCCATTTTCAGCAAAACAAAAATAGTTCAGTTCACCAGGAAAATATAACAGTTTTAAATTTGTACATTGTAACAATCAGAAAATAAAGCAAGTATTGGCAAAACTACAGAGAAATGAAGATAACCTTAGTCAGTTTATAAAAAATTTAACATGTTTTAGTAGTTTTTAAGAAATGCACTTTTCTCAGGAATTGATAGAGTGAATAGACAAACTCAGTAAATACATAGACTATTTAAGTGACAGGATTGGCAAATTTAATGTAAGGCATTTATGTAGACCACCATACCCAATGTATGTTCAAGTACACATTGATGATGTAACAGACCTTAAGGTGAGTTTGAACAAATTTCAAATGATTGAAATAATAGAGTATATTTTCTGATGAGCATGTAGTTAAGGAAGAAATTGATAGTAAAAGATGTTTTAAAATGTTTGGAAGCCATGAAATACTTTTCAGTAAACCTTGTATTAAAGTATAAGTAATAAAAGACAACTAGGTATTTTTTTTGGAACTGAATGATAAATATACTGCATTTTAGAACTTGAGGGGGCAGCTATAGAATTATTTGTGAAAATGGCTTTAAGTTAGAAAAAAGACTAAAAATTATTAATGAACTAGTCGTTTGTAGTAGCCAGCCTTCAAGATCCCTACCTCCTGGTATTCATATTTTACCAGGACTTGTCTATAACCAATAGATTTTGGCAAAAGTGATGGTATGTCATTTCCAAAATAAGAAGAGATACTTGTTTTCATCTTAGTTACTCCTTTTTTAACCTTGGATCATTTGTTCTGGGGGAAGCCAGCTGCTCCGTTGTGAGCAGCGCTGTGGAGCCTATGTTGTGAAGAAGTGAAACTTTGCCAACTACCATGTGAATGAAGTTGAAAGTAGTTCCTCCACGCGAATCAGGCTTTGCAATGACTGCAGCCTTAGTTGACATCTTCATTATTGGCTCATGAGAAATTGTGAGAAAGGACCATGCATCTAAGCTGCTTTTGAGTTCCTGACCCTAAAAAACTGTAAGATAATAATTGTTGTTTAAGCTCTTAAATTTTAATTAGTTTAATTTGTTTGCAGGAGTAGATTATTAATATATTGATTTCAAGAAGACTAAAAGAACAAACCCAAAGAAAGTAAAGGAAATGTATGAGTTTTTCCCCCCTGTAATGTGAAAATCCTTAAATTTATCATGTTTATTTTCCAGTTGTTGCAGGAAATATATAAGAAAGTTGACATAATGAGGAATATGTTTAATAATGATAAATCATCCATTGTATAACATTTTGGGGTAAATGGCATAAATACAATCTGTATCTAGATATAATTTTGAGAATTTGGGAGTAAGATTGAGTGTAAATTAATATTTCTTTTCTCTGCAGATCTTTCTAGTAGTCATGGTGGTATCATTAGGAAATTATAAGGTTTATCAGAGAAAATCAAAATAGTGAATCTAGGAAATAGTGATCAATAGCTTCTAATATCACAAAAGAGATAACCAGATATATACCTTTTGAAGGACCTATATAACAATACCTATGTAATATTTTTTTTGTGAAAGGAACCTAAATCTTACAGTCTCTAGATCTACTAATTCATAGGAAATACAGAAGGCTGAGGAACATATGAAGTGATGTAAGGATATGCAGTCAACAAAATCCCCAATATGAGAAATACCACAGCACAAATGACAGTGTCTTCAACACATAGTTGAGGGCGAAAAAAAGAAATGTAATAGCTCTAAAAAAACTTAAAGGATATATCAACCAGTTGTCATTTATGGACTTTATTTGGGACCTGATCTTATCAAAGGCATTTATAAGTGAATCAGGAAAGTGTGAACATGCCCAGTAGGAGGTGCTTGAGAGGCAATCGTACATGATGTTTCTCTCCCTCTCTTTTTCCCTCCCTTCCCCCTCTAAAAAGAAATAAATAAAATCTTTATTTTTAAATATATTTTGTTGATTATAATATTACAGTTGTCCCATTCCCCCCTTTATTCCCCTGTGCCCTGCACCCCACCTCCCACCTAAATTTCCTCCACTTAGTTCATGTCCATGTGTCATACATGTAAGTTCTTTGGCTTCTACATTTCCTATACTATTCTTAACTTCCCCTTGTCTATTTTGTACCTACCATTTATGCTTTGTATTCCCTGTACGTTTTCCCCGGTTCTCTCCCCTCCACCTGCCCACTGATAACCCTCCATGTGATCTCCATTTCTGTGATTCTGTTCCTGTTGTAGTTGTTTGCTTAGTCTGCTTTTGTTTTTTTAGGCTTGATTGTTGATAGTTATGAGTTTGTTGTCATTTTACTGATCATATTCTTTTTCTTAGAAAAGTTGCTTTAACATTTCATATAGTGAGGGCTTGGTGAAGATGAACTCCTTGAACTTGACCTTATTTGGGAAGCATTTTATCTGCCCTTCCATTCTAAATGATAGCTTTGCTGGATAGAGGAATCTTGGATGTAGGCCTTTGCTTTTCATGACTTTGAATACTTCTTGCCAGCCCCTTCTTGCCTGTAAGGTTTCTTTTGAGAAATCAGCTGATAGTGTTATGGGAACTCCTTTGAGGTAACGGTCTCCTTTCCTCTTGCTGTTTTTAAGATTCTCTCCTTACCTTTAATCTTGGATAATGTAATTATGATGTGACCTGGTGTGTGCTTCCTTGGGTCCAACTTCATTGGGACTCTGTAAGCTTCCTGGAAGTCTGTCTCCTTTGCGAGACTAGGGAAGTTTTTCTGCATTATTTTTTAAATAAGTTTTCAATTTCTTGCTCTTCCTTTCTCTTCTTGCACCCCTATGATTCCAGTTTTGGACAGTTTAAAGTTGTCCCGGAGGTTCCTAAACCTCCTCAGTTTTTTGAATTCTTGTTTCTTCTTTGTGTTCTGGTTGAATGTTTATTTCTTCCTTCTGTTTCAAATCTTGATTTGAGTCCTGCTTTCCTTCCCATCACTGTTGGTTCCCTCTATATTATTCTTTATTTCACTTTTCATAGCCTTCACTTTTTCCTCTATTTTATGACCATACTCAACCTTTTCTGTGAGCGTCCTGATTACCAGTGTTTTGAACTCTGCACCTGATAGGTTGGCTCTCTCTTCGTCGCTTAGTTGTATTTTTTCTAGAGCTTTGATCTGTTCTTTCATTTGGGCCATATTTTTTGTCTTGGTGCACCTGTTATGTTGTAAGGAGCAGAGCCTTAGGTGTTCACCAGGGTGGGACAACCCATGTGTCTGCATTATGGTGCTGTATGTGGAGAAGGGGTTTGAGAGGGAACAATGCCACTTGCTCAGCTCTCGGCTTTCAGTCATTTCCTCAGCTATTCACAAGCGAACTGGGCCCTTCTGGTGCTGAATCCTGGGTGGGAGGGTTTGTGTACAGTCGAGGACCCTGTGGGTCTCTCCAGTGAACTCTCCTGTGAGGCTTGGAATTACTCCTGCTGCCACAACACTCACAAGTTTTTTAGTCATATTTTGAGGCTTTATTTTCCTGCACTGGAACCCTGGGTTGCGTGGTCTGTCTCTCTTCCCAGTTCTTCCTCCTGGTATGTCTGCACGCCGATGTGGGACCACCCAGTCCTCCAGGTGCTGCCTTGTCGTGAATCCTCTCCGCCCTGGCTACCCATCTCTGTCTCTCCTGCCAGTCTGGATGAATGTGTCTTCTTAACTTCTTGGTTGTTGGACTTCTGTACAGTTCGATTTTCTATCAGTTCTGTTGTCTTTTGTTTTTAAATTTGTTGTTGTTGTTCTTTTGGTTGTGTGAGGAGGCAAAGTGTATCTGCCTACGCCCCTATCTTGGCTGGAAGTCCCAGGAGTCTAAATAAATAAAATCCTTAAATTCTGTTCTGCTGCTTTCTGTCATTTCCACGTGGAACAATACCAAATATTGTACATCTTTGAACATACCTTGATATTGTCTCTCTGTTTGGAATTCCTCTCTTCTCTCCTCCCTCCTTTAAAATATCCACTTATTATCTATGAAAACTTTTGAGTGCTTCTGTTACTCAATTACTTCCTACCTTGACTGAGTAACTCCCTTCTTTGTATTGTTTTAAAACTAGTCACACTGTTTTACTTCTTGTGCTGTTTTGCATTTATTTGTTTATGCCTCTTAAAAATTTATTCAATTGTGGTTATGGACCTACAGTATTATATTAATTTAGGTGTACAGCATAGTGATTAGACATTTATATAAATGATCAATCTGATAAGTCTAATACCCATATGCCATCATTCATAGTAATTGCAATGTTATTGACTATACTGATGCTATACTTTACACTCCTGTGACGGTTTTAATAACTGGCTCTTGTAAGTAATGCTGAAGTGAACATGGGGGTAACACGGGGGTGCATACATCCTTTTGAATTTCTTCAGATAATTGCTGAGAAGTGGAATCGCTCAGTCATGTGGTAGTTCTATTTTTAAATTTTTAGGAACCTCCATACTGTCTTCCATAGTAGCCACATCAAGTTATAATCTTATGCCTACCTTTTCTATGGGGAAAAAAGGGTGTTTTGAGGCAAGGTTTTGTGTGGTTTTTTAAAATTAAGGTATAACTAACATAAGATTGTTTTATTTGTCCTCATATCCAGAGAGTCTGGCACTGTCCTTGGCATGTACTTATTAAATTTTTTTTTTTTAAGTAACCAGATTCTGTCAGAAAAACTTGCGGGTTAGCCTTTGAGACTAATCACCATTAATAATAATTTCTATGGGGGGCATTTATGTTGTTTTGGTAGAATGTTAGAAAATGCATTGTGAATACAGGGTGGGACAAAAGTTGGTTTACAGTTGTATGTGAAAGTTTGTTTTTGTATTATTATTTATTGATTATTAAATTGTTTTCTATACGAACAACTACAAAGCTACTTTGCCCCATTCTGTATAACTCACTTAAATGACCTTTTAAAATCCAACTCATATGTAAGGGGAGCTGCCCAACTTATGATTGAAATATGTATATTTTGTAAAAGTTCATAGTTCTAAAACCTTAAGGAGTACTAGAGCCCAAATATTGTGAAGAGGAAGTAAGGTGTTTCCCCTATTTTTAGCTGTAACTACCGTTAAGAACTAGGTGAAATTGTATGGATTCCTTAATTCCAATACCCGCGAAAGCCTCCCTGCAAGGGAATGGATGTTCTGGGAAAATAAAAGCCTCTTGTGCTTTAATGTAATTTAAATAATCACAGTTGACCAGTGGTCACTGTATTGGACAGCACATCTCTAAGTATTGGATTTCATTTTATGGTAATGGGGAGTCATTGCAGGTATTTGAACAGGAGAGAGAGATAATTACATTTTAATTTAACAAATCCCATTAATAGCTATGTATAGGTGGAAGAAATTGAAGTTACTGAGACCAGTAGGAAGCTACATAACAGCTCAAATGAAAGAGTATATTTATCTTATACAATGGCAGACGATTGGATGAAAATTTGAGTGCAAAATCAGTGAAGTTGATTTTGTAATTTTATAATTGCTTTATTACATTGGACCATGACCAATTTAATAACAGAGTCTATATCTTAATAATGGTAGCTAACATGTTTTGAGCATTTGCTAAATGTAAGGCCTTAAATTTATTATTTATATCATGTAGTGCTCTTAGCCCTATGAGGTAGGAAATATTATCTTCATTTTTGAGGTGAAAAACAGTGGCAGAGACAGTAAATACAAAAAGATTTGAAAGGAAAAGAATACAATTAAAGTCATGTGGCAAACGGGATCATGGAATATTTAAATGCGCTTATGTGTAGCATGGAACATTTTTGTTTTGTGGGAGCTTCCTAATTTCAGCGCGTAGTAGGTTATAAAAATGGTACTAATTAATACTTATTGAGCATATACTGTGTGGTAGATGTTATGTTCTAAGTCTCTGGCACATTTCACGTGACTTAATTTTCACAATAGCCCTGTAAAGAAAGGTACTATTGTTATCCTCATTCTTACACAAGAAACTGATATGCAATCAATCACAGGGTGACTTGTTCAAGAAAGTGACAGAGCAGGGACTTAGGGCCCACATAATTTGGCCCCAGTGCTCCTGCAGTACTTACTAAATTTATGTGCTGTGTCAATTAATATTGTACACATGTGGAGAGAGATCCTGTGGTGTTTTCAAGATACCAGACTCCTCTTAACCATGAAAGTGATGAAGCTTGAGATTCACTTAATGTTTCTGGGTGTGTGGAGGTCTTTCTTTTTATGCCTTTGGCAGTAAAGTATAGATCCTCAAGGGCTTTACTCAGGCTGTGTAGAATGTGGGTGATTTTTTGTGTTAAATTGTTTTTGGCTTCAAGTTTATAGATTCTGATTAAATTCTTCTCTTTCTGCCCACTGAACTCCATTTTGTTTCTGTTCATGGTTCAAAGACAGGGTAGTGCAGTGGGTAGAGTATAGTTGGATTCATATAGCCTTTCATGTTAAAACTAGTACTGTTGATTATTAACTGTGTCTGTGGACAAGTTGTATATCCTTAGAACTTCTCTATTCTGACTTTTAAAATGGGGGAAATGAAACCTCTGGATAGTTGTAAGAAATAAATTGGATGATATATATACATATATGTATATGTATATGTACTTTAATGTTTGCTCTAGTACTTAGCATATGGCAGATGCTCAAAAAACTAAAAAAAACTGCTTTACTTCTCACCAAATGAGACATCTACAAATTTAAGTACCATTTCTTTGTTTATAATTGCTCAACTTCCTAGGAGAACTCTGTACTTGTTAAACACTTGGTAGTTCTGACCTTTAGACTTTGAACCAGATACTGTAGAGTTCCTAAATAAACTATGAGGGAGAAATGCATTAATTCTTTATGGCATTATGAGACTATTTTGTTTCTAACTTTTAGTAAGAGAGACTCCTCTGCTTTATTAAAAAGGAACAATGATAAGGAAAACTCTAGCTACTTGTATTTCTGGAGCCCTACCTTGAATGGATAAATGAATGAATGAACGAATGAAGGACATGATAGTTGGAAATGAAAAACAAGTAATGAAATCCTTGAGGAAATTTCTCATGAGTACTTTTTCTGAAATGTTTCCATCTTATTTCTCAGTGATGTAGATAGTGGCAATTTATGATCTGATTTTGGAACAGAATATTAATAGAAAAACAAATACACGAAAGGTCAACAGTCTGCATATTCTGAGAACATTCTTTTTGGAATTCAGATTTGTAGCGTAATGCTTTTATTTTAGGGGAATAACTAATGACTAAGTAATAGCTTCTGACTATCATTTTGAAATAGAATAAAGAAATGTTCAGGAGGTGAAGAAAACAAATTTGAAAATCATTTTTAATGATGTAGTTATATTTAAATAGATATTTTTCTGATGAGTTTTTTTTCAAATCAGCTTTGAGATATAACTTACCACAAATACACAGATTATAAGTGTCAAATTTGATGAGTTTTGTTATAAGTACACATTAATATAGCTACCCTAATCAAAAAAATAGAAAATTTCTGTCACCAAGGAAAGTACACTTTTTGTGCCTCTTTTTTAGTGTTCTGAAAGACAGCCAGTGGTCTAATTTCTGTAACCCTGCTCTTAATTGTTTTTTAAAGATTTTATTTATTTATTTATTTATTTAGAGAGAGGGGAAGGGAGGGAGAAAGGGAGAGAAACATCATTGTGTGGTCGCCTCTCATGTGGCCCACACTAGGGACCCTGCCCTGCAACCCAGGCATGTGCCCTGACTGGGAATCAAACTGGCAGCCCTTTGGTTCACAGGCCGGTGCTCAACCCACTGATCCACACCAGCCAAGCTAAAACTTTGTATAAATGAAATTATACAGTGTATATACTTGAACGACTGCCATCTTTTGCTGAACATGTTTTTAAAATTTCTTTTTGTTGTATCAATAGTTCATTCCTTATTAGAGAATAGCATTCCACTGTGTGAATATAGCACAATTTTTATCATTTAACCTGTTGATGGATTTGTGGTTTGTTTATAGCTTTGGGCTATTAAAAATAATTCTATGAACATTTTTTAGAACACTATGAATATTTTATTTTTTTCTTACTGAATTTATTGGGGTAGTGTTGGTTAATAAAATTATACAGGTTTCAGGTATATAGTTCTATAATAAAACATCTTATGTTCACTCCAAATCTCCTTCCATCACCACTTATCCCCCACATACCCTTTTCTACCTCCTCCCACCTCCATTTCTTGCTGGTAGTCATCATACTGTTGTCTGTGTCTTCGTTTTTTTCTTTTCTTAATCCCTTCACTTGTTCACCTATCCCATTACCCTCCTTGCCTCTGACAGCTGTCAGTCTTTATGAGCCTGTTTATGTTTTGTTTGTTAGTTTATTATTTTTTTCATTATATTCCATATATGAGTGAAATCATATGGTACTTTTCTTTCTCTGACTGGCTTGTTTCACTTAGCATAAGGTCCATCCATGCTGTCGCAAAGGGTAAGATTTCCTTCTTTTTTTTATTGTCGAATAGTGTTTCATTGTGTAAATGTATCACAGCTTTTTAATCCTCTCATCTACTGATGGACACTTGAGCTGCTTCCAAATCTTAGCTATTGTAAATAATGCTGCAGTGAACATAGGGGTGCATATATCCTTCCAAATCAGAATTTTGTGATTCTTTGGATATATTCCCAGATGTGGAATCATTGTGTTTTAGCAATTCCATTTTTAATTTTTTGAGGAAACTGCATACTGCTTTCCACAGTGGCTGCATCAGTCTGCATTTCCACCACAGCGTGAAAGGGCTCCCTTTCTCCACATCCTCCTCAGCTCTTACTGTTTGTTGATTGTTGATGATAACCATTCTGACAGGTGTAAGGTGATATCTCATTGTGGTTTTGATTTGCATTTCTTTAATGATTAAGGACATCTTTTCATATGTCTATTGGCCATGTCAGTGTCCTCTTTAGAGCAGTGTCTTTTTTGGGTCCTTTGCCCATTTTTTTAACCGGATTCTTTTTTTGGTATTGAGTTTTTTATAAATTTTGGATATTACTCGCTTATCAGATGTATCAGTGAACAGGTTCTCCCATCAGTGGGTTGTCTTTTGATTTTGTTGATGGTCTTCTTTACTGTGCAAAAACTTTTTAGTTTGATGTAGTCCCATTTGTTTTTTCTCTTGTTTCCCTTGCCCAAGGTGATACAGCGGAAAAAATATTGTTATGAGAAATGCCTAAGATTTTAATGCCTATGTTTTCTTCTAGGATTTTTATGGTTTAACATTCCATGAACATTTTTGTACAAGTGTTTTGTGGATATGTTTTCACTTCTCTCAGGAGAAAATGGATAGGCCATGTGGTAAATGTAAATGCCAAATTATTTTCCAAGTGATTATACTATTTTATACTCCCACCAGAAATGTGAGTTCCAGTAGCTCTACATGCTTACTTATACTTGATATGGTTAGTCTCTCTAATTTTGGCCATTCTAGTGGTTAATAAATGATGCTTTATTTGATTTCAGGTTGCATTTCCCTGAAAAACTAACGATGTTGAGCATGCTTTTGTGAACTATTTAGCTGTTTGTGTATCCCCTTTTGTAAAGTGTTTTAAGTCTTTTGCCCATTTTTAAATTGAATTATTGGTTTGTAAATTCTTGATGTAAGTTCTTTGTCAGATATATGTACTGAGAATATTTTCAGCTGATATATGGCTTTTTAATTTTCTTTTTTTCCCCAAGATTTATTTATTTTTAGAGAGGGGGGAAGGAGGGAGGAAGAGATGGAGAGAAACATCAATGTGTGGTTGCCTCTTGCATGCCCCCTGCTGGGGACCTGGTTTGCAACCCAGGCATGTGCCCTGACTGGGAATCTAAACAGGGACCCTTTGGTTTGCAGGCCCACGCTTAGTTCACTGAGCTACACCAGCCAGAGTGACCTTTCAGTTTTCTTAATGATGTCTTTTGATGAGTGAAAGTTTTTTAATTTTGATTAAAACCATTATAATTTTTTCTTTTTTTTATGGTTTGTGATTTTGTGTCCTAGATAAAAATTTGTTTGTCTACCCCAAGGTTACAAAAGTATTCTCTT